>JACBWV010000921.1:766451-877136 GCA_013435795.1 Chlamydomonas sp. ICE-L
ACACTCACCCTTTTCCATGATGTTTTATATGGCCTGTTGACACAACGTTGGAGTGATGATTTTGATACTTTGTACAGAAAAACTTTCCTCAAACTACGATTATAGTATTTGTAGGTGAACAACCGCGCGGGTCTTATCTCTGCATCAATCATGATAACGTAGGAAATGTGTATAAGGAAATGTGGGTGAAAATTATATCACCAAAAGAAAAAGAATACTCACCCCCTCTTAAGTGGGGGTAGTGCAAGACAAAGGAGATGACGATATTAACATCAGCGTCGTCAAGAAGATGCTTAATTCTCTGTGCATGGATGTACGAGGCAGCAGATTCTCCCAGGATACAAGCATGGTATTCTTAATCAACCACGCAGTTGCAGAGGCAACTTATTAGCAAACTTTAGAATCACAAGATGCCCGTGATGGAGGACTTGACGTCAAGCAGTATCCAACCTGGATCGGAACCTTTATTACAGGTGCCTCCTTGCGGTATCGACCTCCAATGTTCGAAAGGATACTCTGGGCAGAGCTTCAATGATACCATGGTTGCTTTCGACGCCCTAAGACCTGCAGGCTAGTGCAGGTGGACGTTGTCCTTGGGGACAAGTAATCGGCAACGTCTCAATCAAATGGCGACGATGGCGTGCAACAGCGTCTGGGAAAACGTGGACAGGGTCGTATCAAGTACATGCGCTTGAAACATCCTCTCTGAAGAAGAAACATTTCAAGAAGATTGTCAAAGCGGTGGTCCCGTACCCAGAATCGAAAATCGACACAATCATCCCAGAGGGCCTCGTGCATGCGATCCACATCAAAGAGGTGTCAGTCACTTGAGGGCTCTCTTCCGCTGCCAAGAGGGAAGCAGTTCACACTAGAGCGCACCTGACAATGCGATTGTTCCATCACGTGCTTGCAGAGTTGGGAGAGGTCGGACGAGGGGATCCGAAAGATAAAAAGCAAAAAAAGTATCACCCGTCTGTTCAGTATCCTTCTCGCAAGAACGGCTTCCCAATTCGTACGTCCCGAAATCGTCCATGACTTCATGAAGCTTCTCAGCATGGGTGATTCGCCACTCGAGAGCGTCTCTGGCGATGGACGTTAAGAGTGAAACCATACAATGCCTGTGGTCGAAAGTAATTTATGTCCAAGGTTTTGAGACGAAAAGGTCTCGCTGACAACCGATCCTCAGCGAGCGTGTAAAGGGGTATCCGTCCAAATGAAGCAGAAGGGTAAAGAAGAGGTCGGTGGAAGAAGGGAAGAAAACGCAGTATCCAAGGACGTTCAAATATGTCAGAGTGCAAGGCGCGTGGGTGCGCTGCTGTCGTGTGAGTTAGACCCAGGAATGACAGATATCGTCACTGGTAAGCCTCTTCTCTGCAGGTCGCATCGAGTCTTTCATGCGGCACGCTAGCGAAGTTGGTTGGCTGGGTACAATACAAGCAAGTCGTCGCACCTACAAATGGAATGACGAACTCCAGACCTCGTGAAGTCATTCCTCGCCTATACGAGCAACACGTCGACGGCAGGAACCATGTCAGACTTATCTCAAAGCGCTCCCGATCCCCTACACACAGCCAACAAGGCTCACCGACTATGCGATTCTTTCGATACTGTTGTAAACGAAGACATTGAAGGTGTGTCGAGTGATTGCACCAATGGCACCAGACGACCGTTGTTGGCCGTTCGGCAACTGGTCCACCCAAGGGTATTGAGAATCAGTCGTTCATGTTCTGTGGGACCACAAGAGATACAGGGCGGTGCCTCACAGTCGTAAGAAATGTTTTGGTTCAAAAACCTCGACGAACGCAACACCTTCTGTAAATGTCACGGCTGCTTCCAGAGGTCTGTCAACATGAGGCAGACAGCGTAGTCTGGCGCGGAGTTTGCAAGAGTCCCCAACTCGACGGGTCTCTTAACTGTTAGAAGCAGAAGATTGGTGATAGAACGTCCAAGGTCACAAGTACTGCAATCGAGAGACATTGTCAAAGCGACATCCAATGTGCGCTGTGGTGCAACCTGGAACCGAGGACAAATGAACGCTGCAAGACCTTCTTTGGCTTCTGACAAGGGATGACAGACAGGAGCTACACGTGACCGATATGGTTCATTCCCAAGGGCTTCTGACTCCAACACGCAACGCACCCACTGCGTCCTTGCACCTACGATATTTTGCGTCCTTGGGATAGGCCGCGTTTTACTCCTTCTTCCAACGACCTCTTCTTATACCTTCTGCCTTCATTTGGAGACGGATACCCAACTTTACACGTCGCTGAGGATGCTCGGTTGTCAAGCGATTCCCATTTCTCACCCATTACTCGCCGCAATTATCTGCTTGATTCCCTCATTCCCTCACCCCGCTCTTCCCATTCCCCCAAGCCTTCCATTTTCTCATTTGTTTCCCCTCTCCAATTTCAATCCTCACCCCCGTTCCACCTTCACCTTCTCCCCTTCCACTCTATTTCCCCTTCCCCGCACCAACACCCCCTTCTTTCCTCGCCTCTCCCCCCCTTACTTCATTTCCCCACCAGTCTCATACTCCATTCCCTCGCCCCGTTATCATCCCCTCATCACCAACTGTTCCTTCTCTCCTCCCATCTGACCAACACGTGCCTCCCCTACCACCCCTAACTTCCCCCCTACCAATTTTCATGCTTGCTAAGTCCACTCTTTTAGCTCTTCTTCTTCCTTTGTTCTTCTGTCTACTTGTTTTTTTTCTGAGACGTTTCGTCTCAAGGGAACAGTTGGACATTAAAGGTACTTCGCCACAGCATTGTATGGTTTAGTAAGTCCATCGCCAGGGACGCTCTGAGTGCGAATCACCCATGTTGAGAAGCTTACAGAAAGTCATGGACGATTTGGGACGTACGAAATTGTGAAGCCGTTCGTGGAGGAAGAGATACTGAACAGACGGGGGTGACTTTTTTTTTTTTTTTATCTTCGGATACATCGTCCGACCCTCTCTCCCAAAACTCTGTAAGCAGCGTGATGGAAAACAATCGCATGTCAGGTCGCTCTAGTGTTGAACTGTTCCTCTTGGCAGCGGAAACCGGAGCCTCCAGTGACTCGACAACCTTTTGATGGGATCGCATGCACGAGCCACCTGCTCATGCAAGTGTGTCGATATTTCCCGAAGCTTCTGGGTACTGGACCACGCATTGTGACAAATCTCTATCTTGAAGTTTTATCTCCAGAGGAAAAATGTCTGCCAGGCACGCATAGTACTCTAGAAGTAACCGACCCCTGCCACGTTTTGCCCAGACCGCTGATTACAGCACGTCCACATCAGTCGCCATTTTGTATTGAGACGATCTAGCTGACTACATACCTTCCCACAGGACGGAACGTCCACCCTTTCACGTAGCACTGTCGTCTACTAGTCGTCGAAAGTCACACCATGGTATACATTTGAACAGCTCTGAGCCCAAGTATCCTTATCGATCCATTAGGAGGTCCTTACCGGCATCATCATCAGCTAAGGACACTCATAATAAAGTTCCGATTCCAGGGTGAGCGTAACTATCGCTTGACGTCAAGTCATTCCCATATCCATCAGGACATGCATTCCTGTGAATATGAAGTTTGCGAATAAGTATGCACTCTTGCACACGCGTGGTTGAATTAAGAGGCATACAAGCTTTGTAGCTCTTGAGGAAAATCTTGAATGCCCAATTACATTCCATCGCCCCAAGACAATTCAGCGTCCATCTCTTGACGATCAGCCGCTGATGTTAATACGTCATTCTCCTTTGTCCACTTGCACACACACCCCCTTAAGAGGGGCGTGAGTATTACTTCTTACATCTTCATTTCGGTTGTATTAAGTACTAGCTCCCCCAATTTCACTAGACACATTTCCTACGCTTATATAAATCGTACCGCAAGATAAGACAAAGCCGCCGCGGCCTTGTCACGACAAAGACAGATCGGTAGTTGTGACGAAATGAGGGTGCTGGACAAAAGTATCATAAAATCATCAATCCAACGTTTGGGTCCACGGCCAATATACAACATCACATCGGAAGTAGAAGGGCTGAGTCGTCCACTACAGAATAGCATAGCCAGCTGCTATAAAACAACTGATTGACTCCAATCCCTTCTTGACAATGTCTCAGCTTGCAGAGGGTGTGACTTCTCTGTCCTCTGTCAGATGTCTCCAAAAACTGTGGACGCTACACACGCAAACTCGGTT
This sequence comes from Chlamydomonas sp. ICE-L, assembly GCA_013435795.1. Taxonomy (NCBI): domain Eukaryota; kingdom Viridiplantae; phylum Chlorophyta; class Chlorophyceae; order Chlamydomonadales; family Chlamydomonadaceae; genus Chlamydomonas; species Chlamydomonas sp. ICE-L. The sequence continues at coordinate 770,638 of JACBWV010000921.1, forward strand.
ACACCCGCAAGCGCGCATACAAAACAGTTCGGCACAAGAATGACCACAAATCTTCTGTCGACCGTTTTTTGTAAGGAGTATTTAGCCGTTCCGACATCGGATTTGTTAAGCATCGATGAGGCGGGTTTTTACATTGGTGACACTTGTCGCAGAGGGTACTGTCAACGCGGCAAACGTTTAAATATCCAAATTTCTAGGACATTGCGAATGTCCAAATTGACACTAATTGCTGCCGTTTCTGCTAAAGGTATCGTTCATTACAAGATCCTTGATCACATTGCAAGAAAGTCGACTTTGTACAGTTTGTATCTGAGTTACATGTACAGCGGGGTACAGTCGCTGTCCTTGACAATATCCAGTTCCATCATTCAAAGGAGACGATTTCTATGTTCGATTCTGTAGGAATACGACCACTCTTTGTACCTCCTTACAGTCCAGAGTTTAACGCTATTGAGAATGTCTTTAGTTTGCTCAAGCGAAAATATCGCTGCATGTGCCCAATAATTCCAGATGTAGCAGATATATTTGATTACAGTAACGCTTTGAAAAGGATTATTGATGCGCAAGATGTTAGCCATCAGTTTGACTTTTCAGGGTACTTTGAACATGTAAATTCAGTGCCTTTAGATGCCTTGAATTTTTTGTGTCAATCACCTGAAGACAGTATCTGTATTGACAAGATCGGTTACAAATCTTGAATTGGTCAACTTTTCAGAATCCCCAAAATAGAAGGTTTCCCAATATCAAATGTCCCTAGCTGTATGAGACAAGTACTCCCCTCTTTTTTTTAAATTCCAAATAAAACCATTATCGACATCGTTTCCTCAGTTTTCGTGTGGACGTGCGAATGAGTCCCCTGTTATTCCATGCGGTGTGTCCCACTTTATTTGAGAACAACTGTATGTAGACAATGTTATCATTTTCGGATTCAATCAATATGTGTGTAACTGAGTAACTTGTAACCCATTTGATCATGTGAAAAACAAAGAATCTCATTTTTCTCATTGGTTACAATGGTTTACAAGTTACAATTGGATTTATTAAGGGGGGTAGAAGGACATAGGGATCAAGCAGGCTCCTGCTCAAGGAAAAACACTTCATGAGTTTGGTGGGACTTTATTTTCATTTTCGGATTCAATCAATGTGTGTGTAACTGAGTAACTAGTAACCATGTGAAAAACAAAGAATCTCATTTTCTCATTTTCTCATTTTCTCATTTGACCATGTGAAAAACAAAGAATCTCATTTTTCTCAGTGGTTACAATGGTTTACAAGTTACAATTGATTAGGCTGAGTATTCAAATGCTGGTTTAGGGTTTAGTATCCTCATTTATCCTCTGGATGTTGGAGGTCGATGGCAGCGGTTTCTGCCGACTTGCGGTGCGAATCTTAGGTGGGTGGGGGTGTGATTGGATGTGCAGGGGAGTGATCTTCGCGAAGCACATACGTGAAGGGCGATTCAATCGATTCGGTATAAAGTGAAAACGATAACGGCATTATTACTTCTACTACTACAGTCAGCATTACCGAGACAAATCCGGTATTATGGGCACTCAGGCTGAAGACAATGGAGGGTCGTTTACTTCTGCAACTGATTCTGCTGATGCCCCCATGAAAAGGGGGCAGTCCATGCTGTCCAAGAGGCGGTACAGACAGATCGAAGAAAAATTCAAGGAGATCCTCATCGGAGACAGCAAAGAAGAAAACGACGGGGTCCTCTTATCTAGGCTCCTCACAGAATTCAGGGAAATTATGCAGTTTGATCCTGAGGAGTTTGATATGTCATCCCTCGATGTTCTTCTGGCGGCGGCACATGTCAAGAACTTCCCTGCCCCCACAGAGGCAACCCACGGTGCCATGGGGGACCCCATGTTCGGTTCGTTCGCGATCCCTGATGGTGGACCTCAGGCACAGGCGTTCCGCGAGGCCTACGTGCACGCACTCAGGGATGAGGGTCGACCCATGTCTATCGTCGAGGCCCACACAGACACATCGCACGTCATCGTTGATCTGGACATGCGACAGACAACTCCAGAGCGCATCTACACACAGAAGCATATCGAGAATTTCATGGACGCGCTCGTGGCGGCCACCAAGTACTTTGTCGACCAGCAGCACATGGACGTCGTGATCCTCGAGAAGCCAAATCCAAGACTCGACAAGAAACACTTAGGGGTGTACAAAGATGGTCTACACGTGTTCATGCCAAATGTCATCACACACCCAGAGATCCAACTCGCCATCAGAGAGCACTTTGTCAACGATGTGACCGAACATATGGCGTTCGCGAGCACCATTTGTATTCCTGGACTGGCCGAAATGGATCCCGGAAAGATATATGGCGAAAGCGTGATCAAACGGGGCGGCAGGTGGTTCTTGTACGGATCGAACCGACTTGGCAGACGAACTCAGCTCATGAGGATCGATGTGGTGGTAATTGTCGTACTCGTACTCGTCGATGTCGCTGTCATACTCCTCATCACGCTCGCATCTGGCATCTTGTGGTTGTGAAAGAACTTCATCTCAAGCATCGAGACAGCGATGTCCTCTGGATCTCCGTTTCCGTTGTCAACAAAACCTGTGCACAAACGAGAGTCACTGCGAAGTTCACACCCGCGAGCCTCGAGAGCTTTGGAGAGTCCGCATACAGCTAGGGACATTCCATTCCATCGCCTAATACGAGCAACATGGTCGACCTGCAGGACCATGTCAGAGCTTATCTCAAAGCGCTCCCGATCCTCCTACAACACAGAGCCAACAAAGGCTACCGATCTATGCGATTCTTTCGATACGTTGGTAAACAGAAGACGATTGAAAAGGTATGCGATGTGATTGCACCAAGGGCACAGACGACCGTTGTTGGCTTCGGCAACTGGTCCAACCAAGGGTATGGTATCAGTCGTTCATGTTCTGGGCCCATCAAAGAGATCAGGAGGTGCCTCTCACGTTGTAAGAATGTTTTGTTCAAAAACGTCGACGAACGCAACACTTTTTGTAAATGTCACGGCTGCTTCCAGAGGCTTGTCAACATGAAGGCAGACAGCGTAGTCTGGCGCGGAGTTTGCAAAGAGTCCCCAATCGACGGGTCTATAACTGTTGAGAAGCAGAAGATGGTGGTGAAGAACGTCAAGGTCCACAAAGTACTGCACTGTAGAGACAGTGTCAAAAGCGCATCATCCAATGTGCGCTGTGGTGCAACCTGGAACCGAGACGTGAACGCTGCCAAGAACCTTCTTCTGCTTCTGACAACGTGGATGGACGGGAGAGAGCGACCTGAGGCATTCTGTGTTCCCTCGCCTCCCCCCAAAACCACAGTTTCCATCGAGGCGAGTGTGAGTGCTAAACCGACCGACCCACCTGGGTTTGTCAGCAGCTTGCCTTGTTATCCTTTGGGCCAGCTTAAATGCTGAAATACAGAGATGAAGGGCAAAAATATGTACTCGCCTTTAGCTGATCTACCCATTGGGTTCAAGGGTCACCGGTAGGGCGTCCCACAAATTGCGTCTCCGACTGTATGCAGTTACAATTTACAAGTTACAATTGGATTTATCAAGGGGGGGGGGGGAGAAGGACATAGGGATCAAGCAGACGTCTGCTCAAGGAAAAACACTTCATGCGTTTGGTGGGACTTTATTTTCATTTTCGGATTCAATCAATGTGTGTGTAACTGAGTAACTTGTAACCATGTGAAAAACAAAGAATCTCATTTTTCTCAGTGGTTACGATGGTTTACAAGTTACAATTGATTAAGCTGAGTATTCAAATGCTGGTTTAGGGTTTAGTGTCCTCATTTTTCCTCTGGATGTTGGAGGTCGATGGCAGCGGTTTCTGCCGACTTGCGGTGCGAATCTTAGGTGGATGGGGGTGTGATTGGATGTGCAGGGGAGTGAGCTTCGCGAAGCACATACGTGAATGGCGATTCAATCGATTCGGTATAAAGTGAAAACGATAACGGCATTATTACTTCTACTACTACAGTCAGCATTACCGAGACAAATCCGGTATTATGGGCACTCAGGCTGAAGACAATGGAGGGTCGTTTACTTCTGCAACTGATTCTGCTGATGCCCCCATGAAAAGGGGGCAGTCCATGCTGTCCAAGAGGCGGTACAGACAGATCGAAGAAAAATTCAAGGAGATCCTCATCGGAGACAGCAAAGAAGAAAACGACGGGGTCCTCTTATCCAGGCTCCTCACAGAATTCAGGGAAATTATGCAGTTTGATCCTGAGGGACCTACGTATGGAGCAAGGGACAAGGCAAAACAGTGCGAATACCACAGAAACAGAAATATAGCCATCTGATGGCGGCGATTTGATTCAAAGATCTTGCAACAATGGTGCGTTCAAAGCTGAAAGACGAGTCACATGATGTTTATTAAACACCCGATATGTCATCCCTCGATGCTCTTCTGGTGGCGGCACATGTTAATAACTTCCCTGCCCCCACAGAGGCAACCCACGGTGCCATGGGGGACCCCATGTTCGGTTCGTTCGCGATCCCTGATGGTGGATCTCAGGCACAGGCGTTCCGCGAGGCCTACGTGCACGCACTCAGGGATGAGGGTCGACCCATGTCTATCGTCGAGGCCCACACAGACACATCGCACGTCATCGTTGATCTGGACATGCGACAGACAACTACAGAGCGCATCTACACACAGAAGCATATCGAGAATTTCATGGACGCGCTCGTGGCGGCCACCAAGTACTTTGTCGACTAGCAGCACATGGACGTCGTGATCCTCGAGAAGCCAAATCCAAGACTCGACAAGAAACACTTAGGGGTGTACAAAGATGGTCTACACGTGTTCATGCCAAATGTCATCACACACCCAGAGATCCAACTTGCCATCAGAGAGCACTTCGTCAACGATGTGACCGAACACATGGCGTTCTCGAGCACCATTTGCATTCCTGGACTGGCCGAAATGGATCCCGGAAAGATATATGACGAAAGCGTGATCAAACGGGGCGGCAGGTGGTTCTTGTACGGATCGAAGAAACCGGATTAGGCCCACCCGTGGAAAGTCACTGCCTGGTACCAATTCGATATTGCCGCAGGCTCGTTCGCGAAACGTGACGTACAGTAAATGGATCTCGATACACTCGTGCAGAATATGAGCATCCGTGTGCATCCGAAGGGGGGCCACAGCCCATACACCAAACACGGCCAGGAGGAAATGGTGATCCGTGGTGACGACAACTTGTCGGAGCCTAAGAAGACTTTCGACTCGCATCATGGAATGGATGTGGAATCCCTCTACAATCTCGTGGACATACTCGATGCACACAGGGCCAGCGGATACGATTCATGGCTGAAGGTCGGGATGGCGTTGAAGAACACAGTAGACACGGGCACCGACAATCAGCGCCTCGAGATCTGGAAGGCGTTTGCAAAAAAATGCCCCTCAAAGTTCTGTGACATCAAGCACGAAAAGGTGTGGGCCAATCTTAAGCCGCAAAAGATCACTCTAGGGACACTATGCTTCCTTGCCAATGAGGATGACTCGATGGGGTACGCTGAATGGATCCGACAATGGGACACCAACGACAACAAACTGGGTGTGAAACTCGACAAGGATCGCATCATCAAAGACCTGAAGGTAAAGCTAATCAACTTGCAAATTGACAACATGATATTATTGGATGTCGTACACGATAGCATCGAGTTCAATATGGAAAACGGAGCGAAAGGAGCCATCCACAAGAACCAATACATGGTGGAGGTCGATGACAAATATTATGGATCGCTGATCGACAAGTTCCCGATCCACGAAGACCCGGGGTTCATCAAGAACGTGCCTATCGACAAAGGACCATACGAATGTGAGCTGCGGACCATGGATGGCAAAACAATTAGCAGTGCCATTGTGAAGAGCGCCGACGTGCACATCGCATTCATGAATATGGGAAGTGAAAGCCAATATGTAAACGTGCAATCCATCACGTGCAACGCATGCAAGATCCGAGACAAGCAGGTCATCAACACAATCCATAACATGATATTCAAGGCTCAAGAGTCCCACGCGAAGAACATGTATGGCATCACGCAGAACATCTTCCTGGTCAACAACACCATCAACATCCACATAGGGGGGGGGAGATGTTGACTCGTTGTCGTCGTCCTCAATCACTGAGGATGTGCTGGCGGAGAAGTTCATGGAGGCCTCACCCGAATTCTTCAGCCGAATCAAGTTTGTGCCAGACATCAAGAAGAAGGAATGTGTCGGCGACATGTATTACTGTGATCCTGCTACCAATCGCTGGTCAAACTGTAGTAACATGAGGATCAGCAAATTAATAAAAATAGAGTTCACATCCACGTTCCCTGCTGAGAAGAAGAACAAGACGAATGAGAAGCTTCGGTGGTTTGTCGACACGGTTCGGGGACGTTCTGCGTTCCTTCAATCCGTTGCATCTCTCGTCCTTGACGAGACATTCGCCGATAACCTCGATATCAACCCGGATCTCTTTGCAGTCAACAACGGCGTCTTCGACAGCTCGTCGAGGGACACAGTAGTGTTCCGAAAAGTCGAGATGACCGACAACATTAGTAGGTGCGCAAAGTGGGATTACCAGGGAGAGGACAACAACCACCTCCAACGATGCAAAGAGGATCTCGATGACTTTTTAAGGAAGGTAATGCCTGTTGACGAGGAGCGTGACGTCGTGCTTGCCTTCTTTGCGGGGCTCCTATCAGGTCCACGCAAGGAGAAGAAATTCCTAGCCTTCACCGATAAGACATCCGGGGACAACGGCAAGAGCACTCTCATGGCCCTTATGTGTAACTTTTTTGGCGAGTACGGGAGCAGCAATGGCACAAAGTTTTTGACAAAGGGGTCGTTTGCAAGGGGACGTGATGACCATGACGCGGGTCTCAAGCCAATGAAGGGCGTTAGGCTACTGGTGGCCGAAGAAATGAAACCCAACATCGCGTTGGACGAGGCGTTGATCAAGCGCATTGCGGGGGGGGAAGGTGTGCGTGTTTGCGAGCGCTCGTGTGGCACCGGGAACTCTTTCGACTTCATGTGGCAGGCTGGTGTAGTAATGATCTTCAACGAAGGCGATTGTCCCAAGTTCGACAGAGGAGACAACGCATTCGTCAAGAGAATGGTTGTTGTCCCTATGCGCTCAAATTTCTTGATACACCCCGACCCACAGCGCGAGCACGAGTTTGAGCGCCGCGACGACCTAGCCGACATCCTACCAACCTGGAGGTCTGCGCTGGCGCAGCTGGTCATCGAGCACTTTCGTCAACCAGGGCGCTCCAGCATCTTCGACAACCTGCCGGTCTCGATGACTGAGTGGAAGTCTGGTATTGCGGACAGCGCCAACCCCCTGACCGAGTGGCTAGAGGAGGTGGTTGAGGTGACGGGGGCGTCTTCGGACGCGGTGTGGATCCGGGACCTCAAGATCCGTTGGAAAGAGTCCCACTATGGACACGAGGCATCCTTCAGCACCAAGTTGGTCAAGGCGTTCTTTTCGGGCAAACAGGGAACAGAGTGGAAAGAGACTGCAAGAATGGAGACGAAAGTCAAAAAAGGAGTGATTAAGGGGTGTAAAATTATTGTTTATTAGACACGATTTATTGGAACAATGCAACACTCGACGTGCAGGGGGGGGTACTGTACTTACTACATGTGGCGGTCGAACCCTGTGAATCGATGATGATCCACCTCGTTTTTGGGGGCATGCTTTCGCATACTTAGCATCATGCCACACGGCGGCTTTAGCCAGCCTCGTCCACTCGTCCTCGAATGAAGTGTAAACAACACAGCTGACCCTTCTTCATTGCCAGCACACTTCACCGACACTACTTCTTTATTGTTCATGTTATTGCGTCAGAGGACGCGATGCTCATTCCAGACGTAATAAAAGACAATTGGTACAAGGGAGACTACGGTCTGGGCCAGGTCGCGCACTTCTTGTTGAAAGGGTCCGTGAAGAAGACTGGGGCTGGCCGCGGGGGCTACTACATATTCGGGGAGGACACGTGCCAGTGGGTCAAGGTGGATGAAGGGAGGGTGAAGAGCGTGGCGGTCGAGGCCATGGAGGCGGCGCTGAGGGATGTAGATGCCTGGATATCAACCTCGATGATGGTAGCGGACCTGGATTTGAAGAGAAGGGAAGTTTTAAGGCTGATCCGGTACACAAGGTCTCATCGCGGAGTGACAAACGTGATGGCATTCGGGGCCCTATGCTGAGGGACGAGACGTTCGAGCAAGGCCTTAACATCATGATGGTCGGTGGGGGAAATGACACGGACGATGATGATGACTCGTTGTTGTCGTCCTCAATCACTGAGGATGTGCTGGCGGAGAAGTTCATGGAGGCCTCACCCGAATTTTTCAGCCGAATCAAGTTTGTGCCAGAAATCAAGAAGAAGGAATGTGTCGGCGACATGTATTACTGCGATCCTGCTACCAATCGCTGGTCGAACTACAGCAACATGAGGATAATTAACGTAATCGCAACCGAGTTCAAATCCAAATTCCCTGCTGAGAAGAATAACAAGACGAATGAGAAGCTTCGGTGGTTTGTCGACACGGTTCGGGGACGTTCTGCGTTCCTTCAATCCGTTGCATCTCTCGTCCTTGACGAGACATTCGCCGATAACCTCGATATCAACCCGGATCTCTTTGCAGTCAACAACGGCGTCTTCGATAGCTTGTCGAGGGACACAGTAGTGTTCCGAAAAGTCGAGATGACCGACAACATTAGTAGGTGCGCAAAGTGGGATTACCAGGGAGAGGACAACAACCACCTCCAACGATGCAAAGAGGATCTCGATGACTTCTTGCGGAAAGTCATGCCTGTTGACGAGGAGCGTGACGTCGTGCTCACATATTTCGCGGGACTTCTGTCCGGCCGCCGCAAGGATAAGAAATTCCTAGCCTTCACCGATAAGACATCTGGTGACATCGGGAAGAGTACCGTTTTGGCCCTTTTCGGTAGCTTTTTTGACGAGTACGGGAGCTTTGATGAAACCAAGCTCCTGACAAAGGGGTCGTTTGCAAGGAGTCGTGATGACCACGACGCGGGACTCAAGTCAATGAAGGGCGTGAGGCTCCTGGTGTCAGAAGAAATGAAACCCGGTATCTCACTGGACGAGGCGTTTATCAAACGCATTGCGGGGGGAGAGGGTGTGCGTATCAAAGGGCGCTCATGTGGCACGGGGAACTCGTCCGACTTCATGTGGCAGGCTGGCGTTGTTCTTGTATTCAACGAAGGCGATTGTCCCAAGTTTGACGGAGGAGACAGCGCCTTCGTCAAGCGGATGGTCGTGGTACCCATGCGATCAAACTTTGTGCTACACCCGGAGCGCGAGCACGAGTTTGAGCGCCGCGACGACCTAGCCGACATCCTACCAACCTGGAGGTCTGCGCTGGCGCAGCTGCTCATCGAGCACTTTCGTCGACCAGGGCGCTCCAGCATCTTCAACAACCTGCCGGTCTCGATGACCGAGTGGAAGTCTGGTATTGCGGACAGCGCCAACCCCCTGACCGAGTGGCTAGAGGAGGTGGTTGATGTGACGGGGTCGTCTTCGGACGCAGTGTGGATCGGGGACCTCAAGGGTCGGTGGAATAAGTCCCACTATGGACACGATACAGCTTCAGTATTCAGCACAATGTTGGTCAAGGCGTTCTTTGCGGGCAAACAGGGAACAGAGTGGAAAGAGACCTCGCAGGTGGCAATCTCTACGGAGGAGGAGAAGAAGAAGAAGGTTGTGAAGCGAGGGGTCATTCGAGGCATCAAGTTAGTGGGGGCCAGCTAAATTGCAATATGAATTACTTCCTCTGCATGTCGTCACTCCATCGGATTATGTAGCTGGATCTGCCCCGACCGCGTCTTTTGTTGTCCCACTTTATTTGAGAAATACTGTAGACGACCCATCATCCCAAGAGTGATTATATCCTCGACCGGTTTGTCAACGTTCTTTGACTTTCAAGTATTCAAGCAGGACAAAGCAAAGAATTATAGTGAAAAGCCACATTATCAATGTAAACATTCCTCTGCACTTCGCTCATCGTGCCTATATATTCCCCGTGACTTTGCCAAAAAGGGCACTACTTTGCCTCCTGGTGTCAGAAGAAATGAAACCCGGTATCTCACTGGACGAGGCGTTTATCAAGCGCATTGCGGGGGGAGAGGGTGTGCGTATCAAAGGGCGCTCATGTGGCAAGGGGAACTCGTCCGATGGCGTTGTTCTTGTCTTCAACGAAGGCGATTGTCCCAAGTTCGACGGACTGCCAACCTACGTTCCACAATTTATGCACCATCTAAATTTAAGATATTATTATTTACTTTATAAGAATGTTGGCCGCCTCAAAAACTTTGAGTCGTTTGACAAAATATTCCGTTAAGGGCAGAGGAAAGGTAAACAACAAGAATTCGAACATTTGGGATCTTTCTAGTCGCGACATATTGACCCGCGGAGCGATTGCGATGGTCATGATTGTGGTGACCATTGCAATCGCGGTCGGTATTCGGGGACTCGTCCTGGCCAAGGACCGTGACATCGTCGCCGTGACCCTACAACAATCAGACGATGCAGGAAAGGAGTTTGGGAACATTAGGACAAATGACAAGCGGAGCGTGCTCACCAGGCTGATCGCCTTGATGGCGTTCTGGGTCGTTCTAATTCTGGGTGTGTTTGTGACAATGCAGGTCGTGGGGCTGCACACAACGGGTGTGGTTGCGATTCTTACCGCGTTCGGTTTAACCATTGGTCTTGCAATGCAGGGAGTGCTTGGCGACTTCTTATCGGGTGTGCTGATTGCAACCTTTGCAATCTACCGCATCGGCGACACCATTCAGGTCAAAGACGTAATGGGTATTGTGGTTGACTTCCGTCTGCTACACACGGTAGTTCGGGACTTCCACACCTATGCGTACATCACCATCCCCAACAACACGATATACAACAATGTTACGACCAATCTCTCGCGCGCTAAAAACAAGTGGATGCATGTGAATGTCAAGCTCACTAACGTCGCTCCCGGGGGGGGCTTCAAAGTTGACGTGCCCGACGTATCCTTCGTGCGTCGTATCATAATCAACGACCTTCTTAATCCCACGAAAAAAGAGAGCTACCCGGATGTCGACTTCACACGCATTAAGGCCGATATTCTAGGGAAGTACAAGGAGAATGGAGCGGGTGGGGTGCAGGTGGTTGTGTTCGACATGACCAACTTCGGGACAGACGTGAGGATAGTATATCCTGTCGTCAAGGCTAGCACTTTCTACGCGCAGATGCGACTTAACACCCGAGTGCGACAGATCCTCTCCAACCACAATGTCGGTCTCGCCTTCCAAGGATAGATACAGTATTTATCAAATAAAGTGGGACAAAGCAAATTATAGTGAAAAGCCACATGGTCTGAGTGTAACATTCCTCTGCGCTTCGCACGATATGTAATGGGCGTTCCTACTTCCCAGCGGATTTTGCTGTCTACATGTGCATGTGGCTGAGCGCTTACATCAGATGTTGATGTGTTTGTCAATAATGTGCATTCTCACACCGTCTCTACTTTTGCACGTCTTTTTGCAAACCGGACAAACACAACTCTCTTTCTCGATACTGGATTTTTCTTCCCCGTTGATAAGACACTTCTCCACCATCTCTTTCTTGAGACGTGCCTTCTGCACCTTTTGGATACGAAACCTATCCTCTCTCTCTTTCTTGAGACGTGCCTTCTCCTCCTTCTCTATACGAAACTTATCCTCTCTCTCTTTCTTGAGACGGGCCTTCTCCTCCTTATCGATACGAAACTTCTCCGCGGAAGCGATGTAGGTAGCATGGGTCGCGTTGAGAATCTTGAACTCGGTATCGAATATCACGGTCGCACCGGGAATCGCATGTGGCCACTCACAGATCTTATCCCACATCACAGAAACGGCATCCACACGCGCAGACAGTCCACTCTCTGCATCTTCGAGTGTGGATCGCAGGGATGCCAGGGACTCTGCGTCGCGAGTGCGCTTGAGGATCTGGTAGAATACCGTCTTGATATTATTGAGGACTTGGACAGGAATTCGAGGCTGGCGAGCACGCCACGCTTTCCTGGTGTCGGAAACGATACACTCTGCCTTCAGATGAAAGACAGATGATCGCAGGCTTTCAGGTATAGGGTTTAGGGTTTAGGGTATGTCAAGGACATCGTCAAGATCGTGTGTATCAGCCCACTGCTTCATGGCTTCCGACTTGGCAGACGAACTCAGCTCATGAGGATCGATGTGGTGGTAATTGTCGTACTCGTACTCATACTCGTCGATGTCGCTGTCGCTGTCGCTGTCATACTCCTCATCACGCTCGCTTCTGGCATCTTCCCAAAGATCGTCTAGAATTGAAGCGTACTCAGTGTGGTTGTGAAAGAACTTCATCTCAAGCATCGAGACAGCGATGTCCTCTGGATCTCGTTCGTCGTTGTCAACAAAACCTGTGCACAAACGAGAGTCACTGCGAAGTTCACACCCTCGATCCTCGAGAGCCCTCTCCAAAATGTGAGGGCGAGTATTTGTAGCAATGATGTCTGCAGCGACTTTCACAGCACCCCCCCCTCTTCCAGAATTCACGTACAAATCTCGGGTCCTGCATGCGGATTCCGAAACGGAGAATATCCTGGAATCCAACGTCATGTCACCAAGCTTCTTGGAAAGCAACGTCTCCCAAGAGGTACGTCGCTCATCCGCAGAGATGACGGGGACTCGAATACGTGTATGGGATGAGGCATGTTTCTCAAGCGCAACCCGAGCCACATCGCGGATAAGATATAAACGCATCGGTGCTGCTGACCGATACATCAGATTTTGTTTGAGTTCGCAACTCAGGGTCGTGAGATCCCTCTCGGTCAAGCGATACTCTAACTTGACCGTTGACACACACATGCGTGCGGAGCGCATAGCCCTCATTTCGGAACGGAATTTTGCAGACAGGATGCACACTCTAGGGGGGCGAGCGACAACTTCCGCCTCCATCAGCCTCCTCCACAATGCGGCTTTGACACCAGAACCCATCAGTCCACGATCTCGACACGCCTTCTTTAGAACATCCGCTTTGCTTGCCTCTGAAAGACCCTCGTGAATACGCATCCTCTCGAACACTGCATCGTTCACGAGGCGAACACCAGGCTCCAGCTTCTCTTGCACCGCAATACTAAGCTCGGTGAACGCTACGTTTCCCACCAACATGAGGTTCGCGGCGTCCTCTGAGACGTCGCATAATCGATGGTACTTATCATCACTGTTTGATAAATGAAACGCGATGATGTGGAGTGGGCCTGCAGGGAGAAGTTCCATGATTTATTGCACTCAGACCGGTCAATACTGGTATGTTATGTTTGAATCAATTCTTAATGTACAACTTAGACCGACGGTCGATTGTGTCTGTGATCGCTATCCATGCGTCGTTCAATTGCACCGCGGTTCCTTGTGCGGATAGTGTGTTGTTTGAGAGATGTCTCGTGTATTTGTCTTTCTTGTACGACGGGTTCTGGTATGTCAATTTCTAGAAATGTGGTATAAAGTATTCGGGAGATTGGGTTAGGAATGTTCAACCCTAAAACGTTTTTGGGGTACAATTTGTGATGGAGAATGGGGTCGGCGAGTCATCATCGTTTGTACATGAACATGAGGCTGACCAACATGATGACGTTGCAGAACTTGTCGATTATGAAGGGGATGAGGATTAGGAGTGTGCACCTGGGCGAGCGATTTGTGTGGTCAAGAAACATGCCTCGTGCAACATGGAGTCTATCCTGTACATCGCGATGTCCCGCGTCATCGAGGCGTTCTCGAAGAAGCCGCCAACTTTGGAAGAAAATTTAGCGTCGTACAGCAAGAACGGGGGAGACGGTGCGTTCAGTAGCGCCCTCATGAACCAGGTGGGGCTTGCTGCGTCGAGCGACCGCAAGCCACTGCGCATCATCGACATGGGCTGCGGTCGCAGGACAAGCGCGGGACAGATTGCCTCGCTGATTCCTGCGGCTTCTGCCGAGTACACCTGCATCGACAAGGCCATGCCGGAGACGTGCGGTTTCGCGGCTAGGTCGCTGAAGCTCGCGTGTGGCGCAGACGGCGTCGGCATGAATGAGATCCTCGGCGACGTCTTTGATGAGACGACAACGACGGACCTCGGAAGCAGGAGCAGCAACAGATTCGACGTGGTGATCATTGACGTTGAGCCGCACGGGCGAGAAATCGATGTGTACGAGAAGATCGTCGGGCACCTCGCGGACACGCATCTCGTCCTGCTGGAGCACGTATGCGGTATTGACATTCGGGTTGGCCTATGCCGACTGCATCCTTGCCAAGTACGACGATGAGGGGAAGGTCATGGACTACCTTGCAGTGAATGTGTTGAACGGGTGGTTCCATCGGGACTTGTACGTCCTCATGACGCGACATGGGGGAGTGCGCGGGAGCAGGACTCATGAGCTGTTCCGCGCCTCGGTCGCCGCAGAGGGCCGGACGCTCCGCAAGTACGCTTACTTGGACAAGGACTACCGCACGTACGTGGAGGTTGTCAACGATTTCGGCACGGTTGAACGGGGATAAAGATGATTTGACAAGATGAAACATGCGATAAGCTTGTCGACATTTGCATAACATTAAAGCATCGTGTTCCGCATCTGAATTTAAATTTCCCACTTTATTTGAAAACAACTGTAATAAATATTCGACAAACTACCGGTTGAGATCCAACAACAATATCATGGACAGAATACTGAAAAACTGCAATATCTTCTTCTTTGCCGTAAACAACCAAAACACTGCAGTGTTCCAGTACCTGTTGGACAATCGCATTCGATTCTCGGACGAATACAATAATTTTATTAACTCCTATTTCGAATCTGTGGCGTTTAATAAGTCTTACCAACACGTCCTCGGCGCGGTGACGGGTCTGGAGCTGCCAGATAGCATGCGGGAAAACTTGATCGACAAGACGTTGCAATCGCTAGATATTGATTCGTACGAATTTTACACGGAAAAACTCAAACAAACCAACGGTGCGCTGCCTCCACCTCAAATGCTCTGAGTTCGTGTTGCATGAGGGTGAATGTGTAGGTCTGGGTTCTGGTTTCTCGGTTCTGGGCCTTCGCGTGCTCACCATTCCTCAGGCTTACCCGATGAGGCATTGCACCCCTCGCGTTTTGCCTAGCCGCACCGAGAAGCTCCTCGAAAACCCCACCACCACCTGGGGACAAAGACGGTTGAACGGTTTCCCACTTTATTCGAGAACAACTGTACAGCCTTGTATTCAGCTTAATACGGCGTATACTATACCTGCTATCATCGATATGGCCTGGAAACAGATGCACGCGCTTGGTGCGTCGGCCCCCGTGAACGGTCGGTTGTGCCACTCTGGGTTCAGTGTGAAGAGAAGGTCTATGGACCCGCACACGACGAGCACGAGGATGATCAAGTTTCTCTGTGTGGGCGAACACCACCATGAGCGAGGTCTCCCAACGATCACAACCAATGCAATAAGGAACGCGACAACCGCTAAAGCGTCCTTCATGTACCCATTAGATGCGAGGTTGTTGTTATTATCACTCCTTGTCATTGTTATCAAATAACGTTGGAAATAAAGTGGGTTCGAACCGAAATGCTCAACATACGGAATAATTAGAGAATATCGAGACTCAGTTAATTAACATCCAAGTTACGTTCGCTTCGCTGTGTGTAGTCGTAATCGTGTTCTCCCATGATCGGTTACATGCTATGATTTTTTCCGCACCATTTACAAATGGCCCAATTCAGAATCGACTGGTTCACGGATCACCAATTCATGTCGTACTTAATTTGACAGCACATTTTGTATATAAATGCAGCAACAACGGCAACAAATACAACAACGGTCGCCCCATTAAAGTACATGTTGGTGCGGGCGCGGCCCGCCTGTTTGCGAGCAAACGGCACGCCCTTGACCCAGTATGTGCCTGACTGGGGCACCACGTACATCATGGGCACATATTTTGCATCCGGCATGCTGTCTATCAATCCCTTCATATACAAATTCATCAGTGATCCCGCCTCATCGTTAATGCTCTCCATGAGCTTTTCCTTCTGCTCATCCACCTCTGAACGCTTGGGTTGGAAGGGCTCCAATGCTTGCATGTACGCGATGTAAGTACGCTCCAGCTCGTTGACCTGCGCAAGCGACTTTGCGTTTTTGAGAGACGCCACGAGCCTGGCGCCTTCGTAGTTTGACCACCCGGAAACAAACGCCTTGCAATTGCAAAACGCCTCGCGGGCTGAGACGACGTTGGCATCCGTCAAAGCGGGGTTTGCAGACTCCATATCTCTCCCGATACTCCTGATGGTCTTATGATCTTATGGTCTTCGCAGTTGTTGTTGTTATCGAATAAATTGGGAAATTTTTTATACCGCTACAGTCGGCGGAACAGTAAAATGAAACATCCAAAAAACGGTATAAGGCGGTTACCAATAAAAATGACCCGTCCAGCAAAGAAACCTCCTTACATGACGCATTGCACATCAACAAAGACCCCGTGTTCTTTTGGGGCACGGTACTGGGGAAGAGGCGATCGCTTAAGTGCGGCTGGTCCTTCAATGGACACTCTCGAAAGTACCAACAAAAGAACGATACGGAGTCTGCGGGATGGAGAGCCGTGATCTAAAAAAGAACCACGATATTCTCGTTAACATCCTGCAATTTGTTGATTCAAAATCGTATTGGTGTTCCACTGCCCCGTGGGTTGCTACACCATTAGGTTACACCGTAAGGTGTGCGGTACACGAGGCGGTTTCATTTTAGTATTCCGTCGACTGTATCTGGCAAGCAAAACGGAAGCCGCGTTGGCATGTTGTAACGGCGTTCCTATTTGCTTCATGTCACACTACATTCTTGGACTACGAAGATTTCTAGCGACTGTGCACGCTTATCGAGGAGTGCAGGAGACGTCCCGGAGAGCGGGCGGTTGTTCGTAAACATCTGTTGGTGCAACCCGTCCTCGTGTCTGGAGCTTCCAGATAGCATGCTGGAAAATTTGATCGACAAGGCGTTGCAACTGCTCGACATTGATTCGTACGAATTTTACACGGAAAACTCAAACAACCCAACGCCACTGAGCTATAAATAAAATTCATCAGTGGATGTGAGAAGCGCTGCCTCCACCCCCAATGCTCTGAGTTCGTGCTGCATGAGGGTGAACGTGTAAGGTGTTTCAACAGTTGCCTCCTCGTCGGGTCCTTCTGGGTCTTCGCGTGCTGCGGCCCACCATTCCGCCGGCGTTCCTGACGTGGCATTGACCTTAGTTGAGTGGTGATCGCTGCGCTGCATGAACGCTTCGCGTGTGAACGATGCGAGTCCGTGTGCGACGAGTGCGTTCTGCTCCATCTCTCCAATGCGCAGCCCTCCGCTCTGTCCCTTGGACTTCGTTGGCTGACGTGTTGTGGCGTCGACTGCTCCTCGTGCACGCGACTGGTACTTGTCCTCTACCATGTGTTTCAAGCGACCGTAGTAATTCACGCCTACAAAGATGCGTGTTTTCGCCTCTTCTCCGGATCGTCCGTTGTGCATGAGCATGTTCGCGTGTCCGTTTTCACGCAGACCCAGTTGGGTCAGCGCGGCTCCGATGTCTTCGCCTCCGAATGTGTCGGCGTTCATGCGAGCTCCTTTGACTGCTCCCTCGCGCGCTAGCACGGCTTCCAGTATATGCGAGACTGTCCTACGGTTGGGGAATGCATTGGGGTTGATGATGATGTCGGGTACGATACCGTCCTCTGCGCAGAACGGCATGTCCACGGCGGGTAGAATCATTCCCACCACCCCTTTCTGGCCGTAACGCGAGCTTAGTTTGTCTCCGAGTTTGGGGCTGCGCATCTGGCGGAGACGTACTTTGCATGCTCTAAGTTGTGGTAGTGCGTTGTCTTTTGCTGTGTTCTGATCTATGTTTTGCAAGTGGACGCCGTCTACATACGTGGGAAGGTCGGATTCTCTGGATTGTAGACGTTGAGATGCGTCCGTGAAGACGTCTTCCTTTGCTGCGGTCGATGGTACCTTGACCATTCCTACAACTGCGTCTCCTTCTCTTAGCATTTTGTTGATCTTTGGCATTCCATGTTCGTCGAGGTTTTTGTATTCTTTTGTGGTTGTTTTGGTGGTGGTTGATAGGGCGTACCCGCGTGACACTAGCCGCTGTGGGTTCGCAAACACAATTTGGTTTTTTGTTTTTTGAATGTTTGGGTCCTCTGGTTCCTCATCTGACTCCTCGTACCGGATGGTTTCGAATACTGTGAGTGCTAGTCGGCCACGCTGCACGGCGTCTAGATTGATGATGATGGCGTCATCTTGGTTGTATCCTGTGTATGTGGCGATTGCTACTACGACGTTCTCGCCGTGCGCGAAACGTCCTCCGAATAGTCGGTCTGCGAAGCTCGTGCTTACCAGAGGGCGTTGGGCGTGGTGTAGTAGGAATGTGTTCGTATCGAACCGGTCCCTGATGGAGGTCATGGTCGTTCCTACCGCTTGTTTAAATTGCGCTAGACATAGTGAGTTGTACGCCCCGTTGTTGTGGTTAAGTAGTGGGTAGGTGTTGCTTACCATTGAGAGTTTGCTTCCTGCGTGTATCTCTGCGTGCGTGTATCTGCCTGGGATCGGGTCTCGATTGTTGACGTCTGCCTCGTTCATTGCCACTAGACATGTAGCTACTTCTTCGACGTCAATCATTTCGATCGCTCCGCTGCGTATCAATTCGGTCCACGACGGATCTCCGTTGATTGGTACGACCTTTCCTTCCTGTACTCTTCTTAGTGGTTTGCAGCATCTTCCTGCATCTGTGCGGATTGCCACGTCGTTCCTCCACACGTCCCATGTGACGCCGAGTGTGTTCAGTCTGGTGTCTTCCGTCCTCATTTTTCGTAATGCATCGACTAGGTCCTTGGGTGTGTCTGTGATCGCTATCCATGTGTCGTTAAAGTGCACCGCGGTTGCTTGTGGGGATAGTGTGCTGTTTGATAGATGTCTCGTGTATTTGTCTATGGTGGTTCTTATGGTTTCTTGTACGACGGGTTCTGGTATGGCAAGTGATATGGAGACAATTGTGGCTAGGTGCGTGAGGAGGCCTACGTTGGGTCCGTCTGGTGACTCTACTGGGCAGATGACTCCCCATTGCGACGGCCTTAGACGGTGTGTGTCTGCTATCTTGACGTTCCTGTCGACGGGGTTGTTTACTCGTCTCATGTGTGAAATGTATCCTAGATATGAGACTCTGCTGAGTTCTTGGACGGGCGCGCGTGCATTGTCATCGCCGTGTCGCGATCCTTTGAGTGCTCGTACGAGGGCTTCTCGGATGATTCTTGGTTGGAATATATTTTTCAGGTTGGCTTCGTTGACGAGCGTGTGTATATCGTTTGCAACGCGCCATGGTCCGGTGAGGAACTCTTCGTTGAGCGTGCGCAGGGTTGTTGCGATTGATAGTAGGTACGCGTCTCTGAAGAGATTGGCTGTGATTGCACCTGAGCACATGAGTCTCTTGTTGGCATAGTGATCGAGTTCCGGCATGGGTTCTTTTCCTAGAGCGGCTCTTACGAGATGTCTCACGACTGCTCCTAGGGCGATCGCTTTGGCCTTGAACGTGCGTCCTACATTTGGGAAGAGGTCGTCTGTGAGGACGCTTTTGAGGTCGAGTTGGGACTTGAATCGTGTGCGTGGTATGAGGAAATCTATGGCTCCTCTCTGGCTGCTTACTCCGGACTTGTGTCTTGCGGCTATGGATGCGTGCATGAGTTCGATTTCGACCTTGTTTCTCTCTTCTCCTGGATCTTCGTGGAAGATGGTTTTGAGGATGGCGCGATCGCTTTCGATGCCGAGTGCTCGGAAGAGAGTTGTGACGGGCACGGCTCCTTCGTTGATGTGGGTGACCGTGGCTGTGATTTCACCCGAAGTCATGACTCGGAAGACGCTTGTGCGTGGGAACACGTCGCGTGCGTCTGTGGAGACGCACCTGATGAATGCTTTTAGGATGAGTTTGTCGTCTTCTATTTTCTCTCCGCGTCGTGTGTAGAGTCGGTTCGGGACGCGTTCCTCTTGTGTCACGATGACCTTTTCGCGTCCGTATATTACGAAGTATCCGCCCATATCGTATGGGCATTCTCCTTGTGCTCGTAACTGGTGCGGCTTTAGCCCTCTTAGAGAGCACGCTTTGGAGTGGATCATGATGGGTATGAATCCGATGTGCACGCGTTCGAAGTCTCGTGCCTCGTCGTTGTCGTCCGGATAGACCACGTGGACGTCTGCGAAGATGTCCGCACCGTACGTTTGGTTTGCTACCCGGGCTTGTGATGGTAGAGTCGGGGTTGGGTCTCCTATGTGCACGTCGTGATCGGGGCGGAGTTTTTTGTCTCCTCCTACGTACACCTTCACCGTGTGTTTGGTTTTCGTGTTGGGGTCTTCGCGCACCATTGTGATTGGGTTCATGCTGCGTACGATCGCTCTTAGACGCGTTCCTAGTAGGTCATCGAACGAGTCGATGTGATGTTGTGTAGCGAAGTGTTTCTCGCGTTCCTTGAAGAATGCGTCCATGATGGGTGCGGCTGCGGCGTCGGGAGTGTAGTGCATAGTGTATTTTTGCGTCGCGTCTACATTTTGCGTGTTTTTTTATTGTCGGGAAATTTACGAGTTCTTCTTCGGGGTATTGATTGTGCTGTTAACGACGCCGCACAACCTGGGGCCGGTTTCGCACGTTTCAATGATTGCAATCTTGAGCTTATCGTAGACGGTATAGAAGTCGCGTGTGGCCTTATCGAAATCCTCCTTCTGCTTCGTAGCTGTCTCGATGATCTGCACGAGCTTTGTGATTGCATCCTGCTCTTCTAGGGTTGAGGTCTTCTTGCTGAGTTGGTTTGAGTTGAAGATGTTCATGCGGTTGATGAGGTCGCCTGGGGGGATCTTTGCGAGTTCCTTCTGCACCATCTTTGGGGTCACAGCGGTTGAGAACATACCTGAGCCAATCTGCTTATGTTGTTGTTGCTTAGTTTGTTGTTGCTTACTTAGTTGTTGCTTAGGTTGCATTGTGTACGTTTTTGAATATAATAATAGTAATAAAAAAAAATGGGGCGGTAGATAAAATGCATCCATCGACACAGGCGTCCGCAAAACAATGGTACGTACTCACCAGAGAATGAGGAATCCTCCATGATTGGTCAGGGACAGGCATCCGACCCTTGTCAAACTGATTCAAAAGAGATGATGAAGATAGAGAAGCACATTCGAATTCGGAAGAGAGTTTTTTACATCAAGAAAGAGTTCAGGGACCAGCAAACCGCATCGTAGAGAGCGGCCAACAAATTTCTTGGCCGCTCGCTAAGATGATGCAAAAAAATAAACGCTCTACCCCATCCAATCACGGATGACGATGGATGTGCCTAAATCCAATAACAGTCGGCCATCCTCGGCAATCACGGTGCCTGTAAAGTCAATTTCCGAGGAGCAAACTCCAGTGTTTCCAAGTTCCTGCAGCTCTGCCATTGTCAGGTTGCATTTCATGCATCGGTATGGTTGTAATTCTGACATTTCTTGTAGACCACATTTCCAAATGTGTTTGCCCATATTGCGGTTTATAAGCTCTTCTCTGAGTTTGAACTCTGGACGTTGCCTTGTCCTCCCACGCGGGTGTTGCATTCGAGGGATGATATCCATTTACACTCAACATAATATATAAATGAAACGTCTCTGTGCGGTGGTGTCTACAACAATACGATTTTATAAAATCCATCAACACGCAGACGACACGGACTGGATTATTGGATATCGTGGAACGTAAACGCCTCAAAAAATATTTGTAGTGAAGCAAGGGTCTGTATCTGGTTTCAGGGGATATCAGAGTGTCCCAAAATTATTTGAGAACAACTGTATACATACATACAATATGGTCACTTCGCGAGCGCGAACCTCGTCCAAGGGCGTCCCTGGAATCTGGCTTTGGTTGGTAGCAATCATCATTATTCTTGTAGTGTTGGCGTCAGTGATTACCCTGATCACCAATAACTGCCGTAACGTTTCCTCACAGTACATCAGAGAGCAATTTGCAGAAGGAGATGTTCCTCCGCCTGCTTCCGAGCCTCCTCCACCCACCTCCGAGCCTCCTCCGCCTGCTTCCGAGCCTCCTCCGCCTGCTTCCGAGCCTCCTCCGCCCGCTTCCGAGCCTCCTCCGCCCGCTTCCGAGCCCCCCCCCACACCACAGCCCAGTAACATCACCGTGACCAACAACAACACAAACAACAATGGTGGTGGTGGAGGCAGCGGCAACGGCGGTTGGGGGGTAGGAGGGAACACACACCACACGCACACGGAGAACATACGCTACTCGTATCCAAGCGTGTACGACGACCGATACCACCTTCCGCGTTCCGCATTGAGCTACATTGACCCATATTACCACTGGGGCCTCCGGAGCCTGAACAACTCATGGATCCCTGGCGAAGGAGCCGCTTGTCCAGAGAATTCTCAACCAAGTCAACATCAAGAGCAACAACAACAGCAACAACAACAACAACAACAACAACAACAACAACAACAACAGCAACAGCAACAGCAACAGCAACAGCAACAGCAACAGCAACAGCAACAGCAACAGCAACAGCAACAGCAACAGCAACAGCAACTTGCCATGGCCCCGCTCGTGCTAGCGATCGTGGCCATTGCGGCCTTGGTGTCTGGGACGGTTGCCTGCGGAACCGTCGTGTTTGCTCAG
Organism: Chlamydomonas sp. ICE-L; assembly: GCA_013435795.1. NCBI lineage: Eukaryota > Viridiplantae > Chlorophyta > Chlorophyceae > Chlamydomonadales > Chlamydomonadaceae > Chlamydomonas > Chlamydomonas sp. ICE-L. The sequence continues at coordinate 793,357 of JACBWV010000921.1, forward strand.
AACAGGTTTCCTTTTCGAAAATAAGTAGACCTTGCTTGACAAAGTTTGAGGAGAGTGGATAAATAAGGAACACTTCTACCGTGACAAGACCCAGTTGTTGTCAAGCTTCACAATGGCTTCCATCAGCAGCAAGCAGACATCTTCGTGACCGGCCTTCGCAGCCGCCCACAAGGCCCAGCTGTTGACAGAGTTAGCACGGGCCAAGTACTCGGGTCCAGCCACCGCTGGATCCATCAGCAGCTTGCAGACATCTGCGTGGCCTGCCTTGGCAGCCGCACGCAAGGCCCAACTGTTGTCGGAGTTCGCACGGGCCCTGTACTCAAGTCCAGCCACCGCCGGATCCATAAGCAGCTTGCAGACATTTGCGTGACCTGCCGTGGCAGCCGCCCACAAAGCCTTGCTGTAGCTAGAGTTCGCACGGGCCCTGAACTCAATTCCAGCAACAACTGGATCCATGAGCAGCTTGCAGACATCTGAGTGACCTTCCTTGGCAGCCGCCCACAATGCCCTGCTGTTGCTAGAGTTCGCCCTGGCCCTGAACTCAATTCCAGCCACCGCTGGATCCATCAGCATCTTGCAGACATCTGCGTGACCTGCCTTGGCAGCCTCCCACAAGGCCTTGCAGTTGTCAACGTTTGCCCGGGCCCTGAACTCAAGTCCAGCCACCACTGGATCCATCAGCAGCTTGCAGACATCTGCGTGACCTGCCGTAGCCGCCTCCCACAAGGCCCTGCTGTTGACAGTGTTTGCACGGGCCCTGTACTCAAGTCCCGACATCTCTGGATCCATCAGCAACTTGCAGACATCTGCGTGGCCTGCCTTGGCAGCCTCCCACAAGGCCTTGCAGTTGTCGGAGTTCGCCCGGGCCCTGAACTCAAGTCCAGCCACCACTGGACCCATCAGCAGCTTGCATACATCTGAGTGGCCTGCCTTGACAGCCGCCCACAAGGCCCTGCTCTCGCCAGAGTTCGCCCTGGCCCTTGACTCGGGGCCAGCCACCGCTGGATCCATCAGCAGCTTGCAGACATATACGTGGCCTGCCTTGGCAGCCGCCCACAATGCCCAGCTGTCGGTAGAATTCGCACGTGCCCAGGACTCGGGGCCAGACACCTCTGGATCCATCAGCAGCTTGCAGATATCTACGTGACCTGCCTTGGCAGCCGCCCCCAAGGCCCTGCTGTTGATAGTGTTCGCCCTGGCCCTGTACTTGAGTCCAGCCACTGCTGGATCCATCAGCATCTTGCAGACATCTGCGTGGCCTTCTTTGGCAGCCGCCCACAAGGCCCAGCTGTCGCTAGAGTTCGCCCGGGCCCTGTACTTGAGTCCAGCCACCGCTGGATCCATCAGCAACTTGCAGACATCTGCGTGGCCTGCATTGGCCGCCGCACGCAATGCCCTGCAGTTGACATTGTTTGCCCTGGCCCTGGACTCAAGTCCAGCCGCCATTGGATCCATGAGCAACTTGCAGACATCTGCGTGACCTGCCTTGGCGGCCAAATAGAGAAGCTGGCTGTCATTTTGGTTCGCCCTCACTTGTAGAGCCCCTTTAACTTGGACAAGATGATCAGACACCAAGCATGCAGCTAGAAGGTCGGCGCGCCCCCATTTCGCCATCATCTCTCCAACACGCTGTTGTGGCTGGATCAGCCGGGCAATGGTCAATCCTGGAAATCCGTTGCGCAGGGTTTTACAAACTAATACAATCTTGGGGTTTGAAGAGAGTAGGGCAACGCGATCAAGAATGTCATGGGGAAACGTTAGGAATGGAAACGATGCTCGCGTGTGCGAATGCATTTCTATTAATGTGTCATGAAAGCCCAAAGGATGATTTATAATGTGTTGGGATAAACCCTATAAACCCTTGGTTGCACTTGCCTGGCAAGCCTCCGTAGCGACTTGAGTTACATGCGGTTTCAATGTATGGGTCCCGGCGGATTTTTTGAATTTTCAACTAAGAATTTAAAGCCTCCGGAACGACTCGCTAGCTAGAGATATCAGCACCGCAGAATCACAATTCCGCTCCAGACCATGTTCCGCTCCAGACCATGTTCCGCAACCAGTCCAAATCCGCCTTGAGGCAGGAACACCACCCATTAACTGTTGTATTCAAGCGTAGCAATGTAGAGAGAGACGCCACGAGCTTAGATTTCCAAGAAGGTCAAAACACTTGCAGCTTCAAGGGGGTGGGAGCTCCTATACACTCCTCCCTACTCACCTTGGTGCACCCGAAGATGAGGAACCGGAAGAAACAAAAAATAACTTGTACAGTATCTAAAAAAATGAACTCACGTAGGAACAAACACACCCGAGTGTTGGCGGAACTCAAGTTCAACGATGTGGTCAAAAAGAGTCTCAAGTACTTGTTTGTCCAGGAACGCACCGATCTACGACCCATGACGTTCACCATCGCAAAGCGGAAAACGAAGATCACGACCAAACTCATGAGTGAGTCCGGAAACGAGACGACCAACGTTGCAATGGCAGGAGACATCATCATATGCGGAAAGTACAACGAACAGTACGTCGTCACCTTCACAAAGATTTTGACCATGTACGACATCGTCGACGCACATCTCACGGTACGACACGTCACACGACAGGCGGCGCTCTACACATCCAATACAGCGCACACGTTCACTGCGCCATGGGGAGAAAGCATGACGGTCCACCCTGGAGACTATGTCGTAAAGGAAGGAGAAGACAGGTTCTACAGGGTCGAAAAGAACACCTTCGAAGAGACGTACGACCATCATTCAAGTAATCAATCGTTTCCAATGTAAAACACTTCAAACGTCGCGATCCACAACAAGGGGAGAGGGGGGGGGGCTAGCATATCGGTAAAATGGATATCAGCTCACACGTTTTGCAACTCCGCCTATCATCGACAAAAGTGCTTGCCACAGGGGCAACTGTGACGCAGGTGGTTACAGGGGGAGACACCAAAACACCTAGCCGGCCAACTGATATGAGGTGTTGATGTAGATAGAAACCGCATGCTATGTGTTTGTCTCTTCACGAGGTACTTAGGTGCGGTTCGAGCAGAATGGGGAGTCAAAACACAAGAAGCTCGCTTCCTGCCCGACGCCCAATCAAAATCAGGGCAGACGACAACTTTATTGGGAGGGAGCTGCACCATTGGCCGTTGCAAAACAAGAGGGTGGAGGGGTCGACAATGCATAGCTCGAAACAGGTAAAAGAGTAAACAATGGTTTGCAGACACCAGCATCAGGGATCCAGCAATCGACAAAATACGGGCCACACAGACGCGGACATGGGGTGGGCTAGGTGGGGGCACTTCTCTTTCACCCACCATCCGGCACAAAATCTTATCTGGGTACCAGCCACGTTGCACCACAAGATCGAAACGCCAAGACGCGCCGGGACGATTATTGCAAAACAACAAACCTCCCCACTCCTATCCGGAAGAACCTGCGCAGAGTTGCGACAACTACCAACAGGGCGGGTAAAAACTCGACCCAATTGGGGGTGAACACCAGGGCCCTGTCAATGGAGGGGCTTATTCGGATATGAGCAGCAATCATGCAATGGACGACGCGGCGGACAGGAACAGAACAAAGATCAAAGGAAATAAAGGGACAGCGCCGGGAGGACAAGTGGGCGGGAGAAAAGTAAATGGGCCGGACGGGGGGGGGGAAAAACGGCGGAGGGACGAACGCGGCGCGCCGACGCGGGAAGACGCGGGGGGGGAGCGAAACGACGGGAAGGGGACAAACGGGGGGGAGACGAACAAGGATGGGGGGAAAAGCGGGGGAGGGGCGACGAAATGCCAGTATCCATAAGAAATTGGTCCTCAGGCACCCCGTCAATATTTTTTACACCCCCCCTTACAGTCCAGAATTCAATGCTATTGAGCTGTGCTTCGCTAAGGTGAAGAAGGACTTTCGTCGATTGAACTTCATACCAAATTATGCAAAGACGCACCGGTCCCCGTCCACGCGGAAAGAAGGACGACTCGTACACGTCCGAAGAGTTCGTCGCGTTTATGAAGCATGAGGCCTCTGACAAAAAAGAACGGACGCTTGATGAATGGATCGAGTGGGCCGGCGCGCTCCGCATGAACGCCTCGAAGTGCAGAAAAGTAACAAAATGCAACGAGAAAGTATCGTCTGCGGGTAAGGTCGCTGAGAAAACTTCAAAGCCCCTCGAATCTTGTATCGAGAGCAAATGTCATGGTAGGTTTGAACTCATGGAGAAGATGAATAAGAATGACAAAAACGCCATCAACTCCTTCGATAAACACCGACTTTCCGCGGAGTGCGGTGCCGTCCATTGCTCCAAAGAAGGCGTTAAATATGGCAAGGTGCTCAAAGCATGGAACGCAATATCGAAGCGATGCGGTACTCTCTGAAAGGGGCTGCATACAATACATTTTATTGGGACCTGGATGCTGACTGGGTCGAAATCGAATCCAAATGCGTCCTTACGGTACAACATTTTTTCATGTGCTTCCGACGACACGTTTTAACACACACAAGTCATTCTTAACGCCAATTTTCTAACGGCGATGTTATACATTTATTTCCATCTGATACATGTTTCATTTTACTGTTCTGCCGACTGTAGAATGCGTCGCTCTGTTCATCATTGCGACGAGATATGGTGCGTCCAATTTTGACTTTTCTACCAATATTTTTTCCGTAGCATCCAATTCGTTGTACATCGCTTCCCACGCCTCCTGGTTGGTGTTCGAGAACGCGGGCGGTCCTTTGTCGTTCGACCGCGGATGCATGAGGGCTGTGACGGAGTGGGCGCAGTACTCTGCGTGAAGGCTCCTCGCGAAGTCCTGCAGCGCACCGAACGCGGTGGCGGATGCATTGCGTGTCTTCAGGGATGAAATACCCGCCTGGGACGCAGTGTAGGTGGTGTACGCCTTGGGTAATGGGGCGTGCGCTCCCTGCTTGCGGACGGCGTTCCAGTGGGGCGAGAGGGTGGCGGCGTGCGTGGCGAAGAAGGCTTGGGTGTCTGGGTCAGAGTCGGCGTTATCATGCCATATGTTTTCGACCTGCGAGACGGCGGCTGCGCCCAAGAGCACGACGAGGTGAAGCACATGATCGATTTGGTGCGTGGGCATGTTGTCGATCGCGCGGAACTCGATGCCGACGAGTTCCTTCCCCCACCGCCTCGCATCAATCGGCGCGTTCCGCGACACCTTGACCTTCGGCGTCCCCTCTCCATGCACGAACCGGAGTTCCAGTGTGTCGCGGACGCGGAGCCAGAGGGGCACCCAGCCCTTCTTCAGGGACATGTCTAAAGAGTCGCAGAGCCTGCTGCGGATGTCGGCCCCCGTCCCTGCACCTGGAATCCCATGTAATGGGATTTTCCACGTGTAACTAGGGTAATAATACCCGTTCCGCATGTTGGAGCCAATGCATGCTGTGAACGGGACCTTTTTGCCATCGATCCACACGAATAGCTTGGACATGTCGTCGCGCTGCATGCGTGCCCCGCGTCTTGCCAGCATGTCCGACTCGTTTTCGAACCACATGACCTGGAACCCGGTAATCGAATCGACGTCCGGCCCTCGTGCGATGTACTTCACGGCTGTGGTGCCGTATCCGGCATAGTCACTGGTGTCCGCGCGCATGCTGGCGCGGTTGTGCGTGTTCTTGTCGTCGCCCAGGGCGCGGGGGTCGCCCGAGAAAAGACTTATGAGCAATGGCTCAACCGTCTGCAGCAGATGGCCCAGGTACGCGTGCTGCAGTTGCAGCAGCTTGTACTTGCGCAAGGTCATGTCTACATTGCGATCGTGCGGGAGCGTCACCCAGACGTGGAAGCTGCCCTCGTATAAGGCGTCGCCCTGTGGGGTGATTCTGCCGCTCCACGGAAATATCTGCGCGCCGGTGATTCCCTCCTCGTTCGCGCGTGCCAGGACCGCTGCTTCGGCGTCGTGCAGCTGTCTCGCCACGCCGGCAACGGTCGCGTTTTTGTGCTTTGTGCTGCGAGTCTCCAGGAATGGGCCGTCCACGTCGTAAGTTTTGTTTATTTTGGATTGTTGTTGTTGTTGTTGTTGTTGTTGTTGTTGTTGGGATTTCTTCGATACCTTGACTGCGCGGAGCGCGCACAGGCTGCGCAGTGTGTCCTCATCGGACAGCGGTGTGCTAGGTCGCTTTTCGTTCGGGATCACCGTGATCGAATAGATGTCATCATAGCAGCATGTGACAAACAGTGTGTCCCCACGGTAAATGCTCGTCTGTACGGTATCCTTGCCTTGCTTGCGCATGAAGGTTTGAATCGACAATGACCTGGACGCGTTAGACTTTGCTTTTTCGGAGTCCAAGAAAAGCCCGTCCAGTCCTGCGATGTGCTGCAGGTGCTCGCGGATCGCCTTTGTGTCCAGGTCGACGCCTGCGGGTGCGCGCACGGCGGACACGCTCTCATCGTTTTTTATCGAAGAGTAATACGACCCGCCGTACTCGGGGAGGACCTTTGACGGAAGGAGCGTTTGCGCACGCGGGGAAGAAGAGAGAGAGACGTTGAACTCGTGCTCAACACCTAGTCCCCACTGCATTCTATGTATTGTTATACACTCGGACAAGGGAATTATGTTACATAATAATCCTCCCAAAGTCCTCTTGTATGTGTTTATATTCTACACTTCGCTCGACACTGCGTTCTGTAAAGAACCTGTCAGCTTGTAATCAATTTTGCGTCCTACCACAACTTCCAGTTTGCAATATTTCTTTGGCCTCGCAAGAATTCCGGGGCGGATTGGGTACATTGTAAAGCAATTGTGGATGTTAATGGCTGCATTTAGGTCACGGTTTCTATGTATTCATTCAGCTTGACGTGGGGTTTCCGTGTGGGTTTCGAGCAGGATCTATTTATCTATTCGATCTCTTTGATGTGCGACCTGTCCAAGTGCGTCAACGCAGTTAGGTCTGACAGAGGTGTCAGGTTGTCCACGTATGTGGACGATATGTTCAGGTGAAGCAACGAAGTGAGGCCGGAAAGCGGTGATATGTCGTCCACTGGCACTGAAGAAGGTTGCAACAGTTGTGTTTACACATCAATACAATACAATACAATACCAAGTGGGGGAACGACGGGGGGCCTGTGTTTATCCACGGTATTCCGCCACCGCATTGTGTGTAATGAATGGACGGACTGATGGATGCGACAGTTTTCTGCCGTTTACTATAGGTTCCTGCAACTGAATCCCTCTTCCCGCTCCGCGGGACCTTCGAGACCCCTTCCTGTTAATCCCAATATTGTCGTGCAGGAGTCTGCTTGATACAATCTGTCGATATATAGATATGTGACTACTTTAACCAACCGTTTTCCCGTCATTTTCAATGAATCAACGAAGTGAGGCCGAAAGCGGTGAATGTCGTCCCCGTCGGTGTCTCTTCATGTTCAGGTTATCACCATAGTGAGTCCTGCCAGCGTGAATAGTGTGCGGCCAACTCGGTGTGCGAAAGGCCAAGTGAATGCGTTGCAAATGGTGGTTTCTTTTCTTTTTTACTGGTGTTGCGCGGGAAACTAGGGTCCATGGGGATAGGTCGTATACTGCGCGGGAATGGTCGAACGATGCTGTCCTCCTCGGCTCCATGTGGGGCGGATTCGAGGTGCAAATGTCTGAGGTGCTAGACCAACGGAGTGAGCCGGGACATCCGGTGATAGTGGATGTGTTCGTGTCAGGTTCTTCGATCCGGTTCTCGTGTTCGGAATGGTAGATAAGCAACAGTGAGTCCGGACCAGCGGTGATTATGTGTCCCACACGTGTGGACGACATGTGAAGTGCCTTCAATAACTGATGTCCGACAAGTGATATGGTGGTCCACAAGCGTGTTATCCATAGCCGGTGATAATAGGATTATGTCTGCCGGACAGGGGGTAATGTAGACTGACTCAAACAACATCACAAAAGTGAATCCCCTCGAACCAGTAAGTCCATCCTGTCCACAGGCCTCCCAGAAGCACATTGTCCCTCACCAGTGGCGCGGTGCGTCAACAACGATGGAGCTGATTAAGAACATTGTTGTTATCTACTTGTGGGTGGCTGTGTCCAGTCGTTGGTCAGTGTAACGAAACGACAGAGAGCCATTTTGACAACGAGTCGCAACCCCACCCGAAGGAAGCGGACATAGGAGTTCGCACCCAGTAACGACATTCCAAATAACCACGGAGGCCGGAAACGGTGATTTATGGTTATTCCCACTTGTACGGGGGCAGCGATCAACGAAGTAGCCCACGGTGGTGATATGGCGCACGTAGTTGGGCGCCATGTTCAAGTGCCGTCAACGAATGAGTCCGACAGCGAGGAGGGATCTAAGTACCACACAACTCGATTGTACGCCAGCCAAAAAAGTGGTGAGAGCAACGAAGTGATTCCGGACAGAGGGAGACTCTCGTAGAGAGGGCGGCGGCGCCTGCGGAGGTGTAAGCCATACCAGATGAACCAAACGCAGTGAGCCGGACAGAGTGAGAGGGCGACACGCTGGTGGCGAATGTCTAGGGAACCCGCGTGAGGGCCGACAACGGGGTCGGTCGGCGCCGGCGGAGGGGACGACAATCCAAAAGGAACCACGCATGACGATTAAACATATACACAAACGAAGCACAAGTGGGGGTTGGGCCGCATGCCGGGTGTGAGAGGAGGGGTGGGGAGGACTACCGTCGGCAGGCGGGGCGGGGGACGAGATCGGAGGCTCCTAGGACTGGAGGTGCTTTGAATGAGACCACACGTTGGGTCGTTTGGGGCGTGCCCAAGTTGGTGGTCTGGGGGCCGGACAACGGGATTGCGGCGGAGGGCGGCGGCGCCGACAGGGGGGGGGAGGGACGCGGCACCCCATTGTAACCGATTTTTCAACGCGTTCGGCCGGCAAATGCGTGGACATACTCCAAACTTTATAATTTCTCAGGGGATCCGTGGTGTACTCCACCGGGTGCGGTGTGGCAGGGGAGTCAACGCATGTCTCCACGTGGCATGGTTTTGGCACTAACGAGAGCCCCTTTGGTGAGGTGGCATGCGGTCGAAAGCGCAGTGGGGCTAGGATATGGCGCCACTGTACATCGTTCAAAGGGGGAGGAAGAGGAGGGGCGGTGCTAGGGTGTGGAAGGGCTGGTTGTCGGTTACAAAGAAGCCGTCGGTTGGAAGGTGTCTACACGTGGTGACAGGTAATCTTGTTAATGCTCGTCTCAAAGGGGGTTTGGGGGTATACACAAAGCAGGCGATTACGGATTGGACGAAATGACGCCGGACCCGTGCAATTCTGCTACGGGGGGAAAGGGGGCAACAGTTGTTCCATGGATAGTCTTCTATTTTGTGGATCACCGAAATAGTTGGCCCGCGGTGGGTGGGTGAAAACACAACAACAACAACACGGTGACCCCACTGATAAACTCCAAGAGCGCCCTCTGCTCGCCCCGTCGGTTCCCCACCCGGGCCTGGAAGGGCGACCATAGCGCCCAATCACTACGGACGGTGCGAGTCGTCGATACAGCCAGAAGAGCGTCGACGGTCTGCCACAAGAAGACCGAATAGCTCGCTTATCAGAGAACCAACAGAGCAGCGACCGCGGGTCCGCCTCATGGGGGAAGGCAGGTGGTGTCAACGGCGTCGTGAGTTGGTGCGTGACCACGCCGTCGTGAGTGGGCCGTCGGGGGGCCGACTCGGGGCGTGTAAGTGCACAAGGAAGACGAGTTGTGGCGCAGTTAGCGAGGGGGGGGGAGTCGAAAGATGTGATGCGTATCCCGAGGCCCCAAGGGTAGCACAAGGGCCGCTGGCGGTCGGGCCGATGGGAATTGCGTGAACGGGGGGGGGGGGGGAGGGGGGTGGCAGGTCGCGAAACAGAGAAAAGTGAGAGGAGGGCTTGGTAGGAGAATCGCGACCGGGCCCGAAAATAGTGTTTTCGGCAGGGGCGCTGGCGGCAGCGGTGTCGAGGCAGGCAGGAGAACGCGGAGTAGACTTGTGAGTGTGGCCAGGGAAACGTAAGGCCTCGGCTTATACTCTGCAAGTGGGCAGGGGGTTCACGGGCGAAAGCATCGTGCCATTGCGGTCCCCGTTGTCGCCCGTGTCCCAGAGACCAAGACAACCCACCGACTTGCCGGGTGCTGAAACAGACTACCCACACTGAGGCCGTACCTCGCCACCAGCTTAGCTACGCTCTACGAGCTTGCAATTGAGCTTCGCTCCATGTCCCTCGTCTTCCAGCCGCTTTAGTTACTCAGTTAGTAAAACCTCTTTTTTTGTCTCATTTTGTATATTTTTGATATGCCTCTGTTTTTTTTCTTCCCGACCGTGACAACGATGGGACCGTTTTTGTTCTTCCCCAGTGATCCCCTCTCCGTGTTTACACGGGATCTGGGTGCCCTGTGCAGGAACTTTTGCTTCTTTGGAGGACCCTACCACAGTGGGAGTGGTCGCTGTGTGACGAGACTGTACAGGATCCGAATTGATGAGAGTGGTCGCTTACATCTCCCCCTTAAGAAACCCAATAGAGTCTGCTTGTGATTGTGCGAGGTCATCCAAAGAAGCAAAAATAGAATGATCTCCAATACATCTCCATTGATTTCGTCAAAGGAACTCATGGACATGCGTATTAAATTGATTCGTTTCTGTCACTGAAGAATGAATGGTTGTTTACACTTCATTCGATGACGTGTGGACGAGAAGTCGCCGCCCGCTACAGTCGGCTGAACAGTAAATGTACGACATCGCTGTTAGAAAATTGGCGTTAAGAATGGCCGAAGTTTCTGACAGTGTTCCTCCGTTTGCGTGTGTACGTGTATGATGACTTGACAGGTTTCTGCAACTGAATCCCTCTGCACCGCTCTGCGGGCCCCGCGACCCCCTTCCTAATAATCCCCATATAATTGTCGAGCAGGAGCAATCTTGAATTGGTCAACTTTTCAGAATCCCCAAAATAGAAGGTGTCCCAATATCAAATGTCCCTAGCTGTATGTGGCCTTATATTACATGTGCAAGGAGATGTATGATAACTTGCGGGGCATCGAGGGATTCGCTACAGTGCGGTGCCCATGGAGGGTTATTATTTCAGGGGCAATTCATGTGACGAATCAGACAGGCCAGTTGCTGGAAATCCAGTTATCACCCCTGAACAATCAACGCGTGCTGGCAAGGCGGAGAATAGATGCAAACTTCAATGTATCTGTTGGAGATGCAGGAGTCAGTGGCGGAGATGAAGTGTCATATTATGAAGCAACTAACGCAGAAAAGGTGCACCGGTCTGCCCTGGGCCATGGGATGACCGCGCACCTAGAGTCTCATTCAACCAAGGCCTACTTGACAGTAATTGCATACTTGCCTTCTTCAGGATCTCAACCACCTACTACTGGCCGCGCATTCAATCTTGTGGAGAATGCCCTGGTTTCTCGAAGGCGCGAGTATGTCTTTGAACTGAAGCACTACAATGTAGCGTTGGCCCATCACGATAAGCAGGTGTAGTAGTACAGTAGTTCTCAAATAAAGTGGGACACACCTTATAATCATCCAGACTGCAGATCGTTGCTTTTGGGCAACGTTTGGGGGTGCAGCAGGTTGAAGAGGTTCTCGAAGATATTCCGAGTAGCCTCTTTGGTAAACCGTTCAACCGTCTGTGTCCCCATATCAGTATCAGGGGGTGGTAGCTTGTTCCTACACACAGCCTGTCGTTGTTGTACTGTGTGTTCCTTGAACGTAGCTGCATTCTCCCTCTGCTGCTCCTTTCACGAAAACGCATCCTCCTTGCGTGCCACCGCATCCTCCTTGCGTGCAGACGCATAACGAAGTGAGGCCTGACAGCTGTGATATGTCGTCCACAAGTGTGTTCGAAATGTCGAGGTGAAGCAACGCAGTGAGTCCGGACAGTGCTGATATGTCGCCCACACGTGTGGACGACGACATGTTCAGGTGAACCGACGAAGCGAGGTCGGACAGAGGTGATAGGTCGGTCACGTAGGTGTACGATATGTCGAGGTGAACCAACGAAGTGAGTCCGGACAGCGGTGATATGCCGTCCACCATGTGGGTGTACTCCATGTTCAGGTGAATCAATGAAGTGAGGCCGGACAGCGGTGATATGTCAAACACGTCGTTGTACGATATATCCAGATGAACCAACGAAGTGAGTCCGGACAGCGGTGATATGTCGTCCACACGTGTAGACGACATGTTCAGGTGAACCAACGGAGTGAGGCCGGACAGCTGTGATATGTCGTCCACCATGTGGACGTACTCCATGTTCAGGTGAATCAATGAAGTGAGGCAGGACAGTGGTGATATGTCGTCCACACGTGTGGACGACATGTTCAGGTGAACCAATGAAGTGAGGCCGGACAGCGGTGATATGTCGGTCACGTAGGTGTACGAAATGTCGAGGTGAAGCAACGAAGTGAGTCCGGACAGTGGTGATATGTCGTCCACACGTGGGGACGTCGACATGTTCAGGTGAACCAACGAAGCGAGGCCGGACAGAGGTGATAGGTCGGTCACGTAGGTGTACGATATGTCCAGGTGAACCAACGAAGTGAGTCCGGACAGAGGTGATATGAGCACGTCTTCGATATCCGACCTTTTTTTGTAGGGTACATCTTCCCCCCGATTGATACCGATTTTCAACTCTTGTAGCCTGCAAATGCGTGAGACGTAGTCCAAACTTTTATAATGTCTTAGGTGGATCCTTGTGACACACCGGAGTGCGACGCATCTCCACTGTTTGCAAACGAGAACCACTTGTTTGAGGTGGCAGTCGTTCGAAATCGCATTGGATAGAATGATCTCCAATACATCTCCATTGACTTCGTCAAAGGAACTCATGGACATGCGTATTAAATTGATTCGTTTGTGAGGTGTGCTGTCACTGAAGAATGAATGGTTGTTTACACTTCATTCGATGACGAGTGGACGATAAGTCGCCGTGACCCTCCCTTTCAATTATTAAAGGGTTGCAACAGTTTTAAAAAATTGACGCATTTTGAAAACACAACAACAACAACAACAACAACAACTTATAAACCCAAATATCTCCTCTCTCCCCCTCGTTTCCCCAAATCTTTCCTGTCATGTCTACCATGTCTGCCCAGATCACTGCGTTCGTCGATACAACAAATATCTTCGACGTCGTCCAGAAGAAGGACCGAAAGAAGTTATCCCAAAGCGTCACCGTCCCTCATTTGAAGGGCATTTTCAACGCGATCATTTCCTTGACCAGCGTGCCTAAGTGCCTCGCCGACTCTGTCGGCGTAATGAAGATTGCGCACAGAAAGTTTATCCAAGATTCCCCGAAAGGGGAGAAGGGACTTCTCCAGGCCATGTTGCTACCAGTTGCAGTCGCTACTGCGGCTGCCCAAGATGCTGCTGCTTCTACTTCATCCCCCTCATTGCTAGCCCTCGCCAGTGCTGTCGCCCTCCCAGAGGACGACGAAACCACCGAGGACGTTGGCATGGCGGAGGAGGGTAACAAGCGCCCCCGCGCCACGGTGTCACCCTCTGTGGCTCCTACGGCTGCTACTGCTGCTACTGCTTCTACTGCTGCTACTGCTCCTGCCCTCTCTAGTGGTACCGCCACGTCTGCTGGCGCGTTCTCCACGGGCTCCCCCTCCTCCTCCTTGGCCTCCGGTCGTGTTGGTCTCGGGGCCCCGCTGAAGAACGAGCTGCAGGTTGGTGCCAATATTGGTGCATTTACCATCGTGGGGTATTCCCCCACCCTGGGCTGCACTGCTGTCACCACTAAAGGCAACCCCTGCAGCCGACGTCAAGTTATCGTTAGCATCCCCGATGGTGGACCCCCCTTCACCCTGGGCACGTGCGCGCACCTCGCGTGCATGAAACAGACTCCCTCACAGCGTGAGGCGTACCTCGCCACCAAGCGAGCTACGCTCGACGAGCTTGCAATTGAGCTTCGCTCCATGTCCATCGTCTTCCAGCCGCTTTAGTTACTCAGTTAGTAAAACCTCTTTTTTTGTCTCATTTTGTATATTTTTGATATGCCTTTTTTTTTTTTCTTCCTGAGTGACCGTGACAACGATGGGACCGTTTTTGTTCTTCCCGAGTGATCCCCTCTCCGTGTTTACACGGGATCTGGGTGCCCTGTGCAGGAACTTTTGCTTCTTTGGAGGACCCTACCACAGTGGGAGTGGTCGCTGTGTGACGAGACTCTACAGGATCCGCATTGATGAGAGTGGTCGCTGTGTGACGTGACTCGACAGGATCCGTATTGATGAGATGCATGGGTGTGATGCCTAGCTCATGTACAGACGTGAGCATGATGGAGGTAGTGAATGCACTTACATCTGCTAGATCGGATGGTACAGTTGTTCTCAAATAAAGTGGGACACACCTTATAATCATCCAGACTGCAGATCGTTGCTTTTGGGCAACGTAGGGGGGTGCAGCAAGTTGAAGAGGTTCTTGAAAATATATTCCGAGTCGCCTCTTTGGTAAACCGTTCAACCGTCTGTGTCCCCAAATCAGTACCAGGTGTTGGTGGGGTTTTCGAGGAGCTTCTTCTCGGAGCGTCTCAGCGAAACGCGAGAGGTCGCTCTCTCCCAAAGACTTGGTGGACATTTGGAACATCGTCGCTTGGTCAGATACTCGTTTTTCGAGGCGTACACGGAACACTAAGTGTCGCCTTTGATTAAAGCCGCTTTTGTCATGTCACGCAACCGCATTTACAGTCCCCCTTAAGAAACCCAATAGAGTCTGCTTGTGATTGTGCGGTTTCTTTGGATGACCCCATTACCACAGTGAAAGCGGTTGTGTAAGATGCGGCGGCTCATGCAAAACACGGAAACAAAAAAACGCGTCAATTTACTGAACTTGTTCTGGTTCTCTTTTACCAAAGGGCCTTGTCTGGGGCTGGGTTTCAGAATCGTCAATTTAAGATTTTTTACGAAATTGACGTTGAAGAGTTACATATGTCGATGTGTAAATATTAGGCACAGTTTTTCTCAAATAAAGTGGGACAAAAATGTAACTACAAGAGCAAATACCCAACCCACTCTGATCAAATATTTTAGGTTACTTGTGTCAACGAGTCGGGTACATGACCCTTCATCATCATATCAACATTGTCTTTGATAACTGCATCCAGTGTGACGTAATCTTCTGGACACCTGTCTTCAAAAAAACCATATCCAAATATTTGTCTGTAATATGCATATAAAGGGAACTCTTCCAATCTCTCGAAATCAAAAGCTAGCTTCCAATTTGGTAAAACGTTCACAACACTGTGAACCCATCTTGGAGCCACATGAACTACCTGTCCATGGCTTTGGGAAACAATTCGGACCAAGTTGGGGACTTGGCGATGTAATTGAAACATTTCATCCGCTGACAACAAGGGGAAGTCAGTTTTTAGTCTAATAGCTTCCTCAAACTTTTCTCTGACGACCTCCACACAATTGCTAGACTGCACAAAAGCAATAAATTCTTCAAATCCCCAAGGGGGGACAAAAAGCCAAAATGCTAATGGACCAGTCACACCAGGGGTCAATGAGAAAGCTACATTAAGTCCCCGGGTAATATCCCAATGTAAACCAGTTCCATCTCCTCCTTGAGTTGACAGAAACAACATCGTTTTCATAAGTATGTTCTGGTCAGGGCGGATATTTACTGCAGCAGCGTCCATAAATAGAGCCTTCGCAATACTATCTAGATCATTGTTGTGCAATAAATCCATTGTGGTTTGGAAGTACACACGTGTGATGAAATACTCAGTATTTTTGGCATTCAATTTAGTGACATGAGGGATATTATTTCTTATTTTCTCGGAAAGCATGTTAAACTTCTCTTCAGAATCGAAGGAATCCTGAATGATTCTGAACAGCTCGGATTCTGTGGGTAATATCTCCCACGATGTGGAGACAATAGTGGGAGTGTATCTGTGCATATCAATCGTAATTGACGCATCAGAAACTAACTCCAACACCTTCCTAGCTAAAGCAGAGATGTCCTTATCCAAAAATATAGTCATGTGAGGACCCAACACTCTCATATCCCAACATAATGGGCACACAAGATGGTTCTCATTGGCGTACGTCAGAATTTCGGTTTTAATTCTGCAATACATACAGCCCACACTTGAATCGGAATTGGACGCCTTCACGCGAGCGTCTCGGATGTCAGTCTACAAAAAAAAGGATACATTAAATAAGATAAGACGAAGGAGAGTAAATTAAGTTTGACAATACAAGTGCTTGACATGACAGTACCATTACAATCAAGAACAACCTATGAATTTGACAAGGCACAAACCTGTTTGAAGACACATCTCACTGCACCAGTGATCCTACAAGTAGGGCTGACAATTGCCAATGAATTCGTCAATTCAAACATAATTTTATGCCAAGGCATCATCCATTAATTGATTCAGTATGACCATACACAAGTGCTTGACATGACACTAACATTACAATCAAGAACAACCTATGAATTTGACAAGGCACAACCTATGAATTTGACAAGGCACAACCCTGTTTGAAGACACATCTCACTGCACCAGTGATCCTACAAGTAGGGCTGACAATTGCCAATGAATTCGTCAATTCAAACATAAGTTTATGCCAAGGCATCATCCATTAATTGATTCAGTATGACCATACACAAGTGCTTGACATGACAGTAACATTACAATCAAGAACAACCTATGAATTTGACAAGGCACAACCTATGAATTTGACATGGCACAACCCTGTTTGAAGATAACTCTCACTACA
The DNA here is from genome assembly GCA_013435795.1 of Chlamydomonas sp. ICE-L. NCBI lineage: Eukaryota > Viridiplantae > Chlorophyta > Chlorophyceae > Chlamydomonadales > Chlamydomonadaceae > Chlamydomonas > Chlamydomonas sp. ICE-L. The sequence goes on from JACBWV010000921.1 coordinate 810,034, forward strand.
CCAGTCATCCTACAAGTAGGGCTGACAATTGCCAATGAATTCGTCAATTCAAACATAAGTTTATGCCAAGGCATCATGCATTAATTGATTCAGTATGACCATACACAAGTGCTTGACATTACAGTAACATTACAATCAAGAACGACCTATGAATTTGACAAGGCACAACCCTGTTTGAAGACACATCTCACTGCACCAGTCATCCTACAAGTAGGGCTGACAATTGCCAATGAATTCTTCAATTCAAACATAAGTTTATGCCAAGGTATCATCCATTAATTGATTCAGTATGACCATCCATTAATTGATTCAGTATGACCATACACAAGTGCTTGACATGACAGTAACATTACAATCAAGAACAACCTATGAATTTGACAAGGCACAACCTATGAATTTGACAAGGCACAACCCTGTTTGAAGACACATCTCACTGTACCAGTCATCCTACAAGTAGGGCTGACAAGTGCCAATGAATTCGTCAATTCAAACATAAGTTTATGCCAAGGCATCATCCATTAATTGATTCAGTATGACCATACACAAGTGCTTGACATGACAGTAACATTACAATCAAGAACAACCTATGAATTTGACAAGGCACAACCCTGTTTGAAGACACATCTCACTGCACCAGTCATCCTACAAGTAGGGCTGACAATTGCCAATGAATTCGTCAATTCAAACATAAGTTTATGCCAAGGCATCATCCATTAATTGATTCAGTATGACCATACACAAGTGCTTGACATTACAGTAACATTACAATCAAGAACAACCTATGAATTTGACAAGGCACAACCTATGAATTTGACAAGGCACAACCCTGTTTGAAGACACATCTCACTGCACCAGTCATCCTACAAGTAGGGCTGACAATTGCCAATGAATTCGTCAATCAAACAAAAGTTTATCGCCAAGGCATCAATCCATTTAATTGATTCATATGACCATCCAGGAATTGATTTCAGTAATGACCATACACACAAAATGCTTGACAATTTGACATTAGCCATGTACAATCAAGAACAACAATAATGAATATTGACAAGGCACAAACCCTGTTTGGAGTTCACATCTCACTGCACAGTGCTCCTTCCATCCTACACATCTGAGGGCTGACATTGCGCAGAGAATTCGTAATTCAAAAACTAAGTTTATGCCGTAAGGCATCATCCATTACATTGTTCCCCCGTCTCGATTCCATATCTTCAATGATAGTGCTGACCTGACCAGTGAGACAGTAAAGTGTATCAGAGAACAAGCCTATGCTGTCAAGGACAAGGCACAAGCGTATGAATTGTTGAGCACCGGCATAATGCTCCTGCTTTGAAGACACATACTCACGGCACCAGGGATCCCTACTTTTTATTTTTGATTCAGTATGACCATTACACAAGTGCCTTGACATTGCAGTAAGCGTAAAATTACAATCAGAACAATATGACTTTGACCAAGGCACAACCTATGAATTTGACAGGCACACCTATGTATTGCCGCACATCTCCTGCACCAGTCATCCTCCCGTAGGGCTGACAATTGCCAATGAATCGTCCATCAACCATCAGTTTCTGCCAAGGCCTCCTCCCAGTAATGATTCAGTAGCCATCCATTAATTGATCAGTAATGCCCCACCCAATGCTGACCTACAGCACTTACACAAGAACCACACTGACTTGTCAAAGCCCACCGGGTTGAGGTCCCTCTCACTGCCCAGTGATCCCCAAGTGGAGTGACCCTTGCCTTGAATTCGTCCCTTCCCCAAGTTTCGCCAAGGCATCACCTTACTGATTCAGTTGACCCATCACAGGGCTTGAATTACAGTAACCTTACCTCCAGAATAAATCGGCGAGGAAGAATTTGCCAGCCCCCTGTTTTCCGGGACCCCATCTCAGGCGCCCCAGCAATCCCAGTAGGGTGACAATTGCCAATGGATAATGTGTTCAGCTTCACAACATACGTTGTATGCAACCGGCATCCTCCATCCTTGCTTCAGTATGCCCATACACAAGTGCTGCCTACAGTCCCCGTCCCATCCAGAACCCCCTCTGGCATGACAAGGCACGCAACCCTCTGCCTTTGCCCCGGCACCCCCCTGTGACGGGACACTTCCCTTGCACCCGTCCTCACCCGTGGGCTGCCCCGCCAATGAAGTCGTCAATTCGAACATCGTTATGTGCCTTTTGGCATCAGGGTTTACCCCAGAGTTAAGGTATTGTTGTGGAAGTATGCCCATCCACCCGTGTTGATCCGCTCCCAAACAGTGGAAACGCATTAGCCAATCGCCGTAGGGGTAAAGGAACAAAACTATGAACAATTCCTGCACAAGGAAAAAACCTCGCAATTGAGGACACTACGCACACCCTGGTTGTTGTCCATTCATGCACAGTCCTCTACCCGTAGGGCTGGTGACAAATCGCCCAATGAACTTCTGGTTGACTACCCATACGTGTGTGTGTCCTATACCCCGCCACTCACTCAACATATATGGAGTGTCATGGTGTCGTGCCCAGACAAGATTATGTGGTGATCAGACTAGATGGTCGAGGGATTGTCATTTGTTTTTTTGTTTTGTATATCCGGATGTGTTTTTTTTTATTGTGCAGGCCCCCCCCCCCTGTGTCCGAAACAACACTATGAATTTGACAAGGCACAACCCTGTTTGAAGACAATCTACTGACACCAGTCATTCTACAAGCGGGCTGAAAGTGGGAAGGCCAGAAAGACGTATGAGAGAGAGAATCGCGCCCTACACATCACCGACTAGACACCCCCCCCCAAAGCCGGAAGGGAGTGAGAAGGATGAGGAGAAGGGACTAGAGAGATTATGCAAGGACATATCATGATTAATTGATTCAGTATGACCATACACAAGTGCTTGACATGACAGTAACATTACAATCAAGAACAACCTATGAATTTGACAAGGCACAACCTATGAATTTGACAAGGCACAACCCTGTTTGAAGACACATCTCACTGCACCAGTCATCCTACAAGTAGGGCTGACAATTGCCAATGAATTCGTCAATTCAAACATAAGTTTATGCCAAGGCATCATCCATTAATTGATTCAGTATGACCATCCATTAATTGATTCAGTATGACCATACAAAAGTGCTTGACATTACAGTAACATTACAATCAAGAACAACATATGAATTTGACAAGGCACAACCCTGTTTGAAGTCACATCTCACTGCACCAGTGATCCTACAAGTAGGGCTGACAATTGCCAATGAATTCGTCAATTCAAACATAAGTTTATGCCAAGGCATCATCCATTAATTGATTCAGTATGACCATACACAAGTGCTTGACATTACAGTAACATTACAATCAAGAACAACCTATGAATTTGACAAGGCACAACCCTGTTTTAAGACACATCTCACTGCACCAGTCATCCTACAAGTAGGGCTGACAATTGCCAATGAATTCGTCAATTCAAACATAAGTTTATGCCAAGGCATCATCCATTAATTGATTCAGTATGACCATACACAAGTGCTTGACATTACAGTAACATTACAATCAAGAACAACCTATGAATTTGACAAGGCACAACCTATGAATTTGACAAGGCACAACCCTGTTTGAAGACACATCTCACTGCACCAGTCATCCTACAAGTAGGGCTGACAATTGCCAATGAATTCGTCAATTCAAACATAAGTTTATGCCAAGGCATCATCCATTAATTGTTTCAGTATGACCATACACAAGTGCTTGACATGACAGTAACATTACAATCAAGAACAACCTATGAATTTGACAAGGCAAAACCTATGAATTTGACAAGGCACAACCCTGTTTGAAGTCACATCTCACTGCACCAGTCATCCTACAAGTAGGGCTGACAATCGCCAATGAATTCGTCAATTCAAACATAAGTTTATGCCAAGGCATCATCCATTAATTGATTCAGTATGACCATACACAAGTGCTTGACATGACATTAACATTACAATCAAGAACAACCTATGAATTTGACAAGGCACAACCCTGTTTGAAGACACATCTCACTGCACCAGTCATCCTACAAGTAGGGCTGACAATTGCCAATGAATTCTTCAATTCAAACATAAGTTTATGCCAAGGCATCATCCATTAATTGATTCAGTATGACCATACACAAGTGCTTGACATTACAGTAACATTACAATCAAGAACAACCTATGAATTTGACAAGGCACAACCTATGAATTTGACAAGGCACAACCCTGTTTGAAGACACATCTCACTGCACCAGTCATCCTACAAGTAGGGCTGACAATTGCCAATGAATTCGTCAATTCAAACATAAGTTTATGCCAAGGCATCATCCATTAATTGATTCAGTATGACCATACACAAGTGCTTGACATGACAGTAACATTACAATCAAGAACAACCTATGAATTTGACAAGGCACAACCCTGTTTTAAGACACATCTCACTGCACCAGTCATCCTACAAGTAGGGCTGACAATTGCCAATGAATTCGTCAATTCAAACATAAGTTTATGCCAAGGCATCATCCATTAATTGATTCAGTATGACCATACACAAGTGCTTGACATTACAGTAACATTACAATCAAGAACAACCTACGAATTTGACAAGGAAAGTACTTCACAAAAAACAAACTCACTAGGGGTTGCGTGAAGAAATCTGCTTATGGGTTGAATGTAGCGTGCAGGATTCCTTTGGTGTTAACCTCAATGAAGGCTGCTCCCATGAGAATCGAGATGGTCATTATGCACATCAACAACTCTCCTCTTCGAGAGGACATCAGGATGGACTTCACGGACATCCCTGTGCAATGGGGTTTCATGGGGAATGCAGTGTGTGTCAGGGTGTGTGCACAAACACACACATCTGTCTATCCATGCACCGCAACACAGCACTGTGCATGCACATGCACACACATGTGGCTATACATGCACACACATGTGGCTATACATGCACACCCACACAGCACTGCGTAAGTACTTACACACACATCTGTCTATCCATGCATTGCCACACAGAACTGTGCACGCACATACACACACATCTGGCAAACCATGCACAAGACAACCACTTGCAAACACAAACACATTCAGCCAATCAAGCATGCACACACAGAACAACTGGCTACACATACTTTGTAGTACATACGCACACATCTGGCTATCCATGCACTACAAGACAACCCCATGCAAACACAAACACACTCAAATACACACGCACGCATGCACAAAATCAATTTCTATCCTTACACTGCCAAACATCACTGTGCACGCCCATACACACACAACTGGCTATCCACGCACTGCAACACAGCACTGTGCACGCACATACACACACCTCTGGCTATGCATGCACCACAAGACAACCGCATGCAAACACAAACACATTCAGCCACTCAAGCATGCACACACAAAACAACTGGCTACACATACACTGTCGCACAGGTATTATAAGTGCAAGTACATACACACACATCTGGCTGTCCATGCACTACAAGATGACCCCGTGCAAAAACAAACACACTCAAATACACGGATATGCAAGCACAATACAAATTAATATCCATGCACTTCCACACAGCACTGTGCACACACATACACACACATCTGGCTACTACAGTCGGCGGAACAGTAAAATGAAACATCCAAAAAACGGTATAAGGCGGTGACAATCATATATTGTATGAGTGGATGGTCCTATAAAATGACCCGTCCAGCAAAGAAACCTCCTTACATGATGCATTGCACATCAACAAAGACCCCGTGTTCTTTTGGGCCAGGGTCGATCGCTTAAGTGCAGCTGGTCCTTCAATGGACACTCTCGAAAGTACCGACAAAAGAACGATACGGAGTCTGCAGGATGGAGAGCCGTGATCTAAAAAAGAACCACGATATTCTCGTTAACATCCTGCAATTTGTTGATTCAAAATCGTATTGGTGTTCCACTGCCCCGTGGGTTGCTACACCATTAGGTTACACCGTAAGGTGTGCCGTACACTCCAGAAAGCGGTTTCATTTTAGTATTCCGTCAACTGTAACTGATTGCATAATTGACTGACTGACCGCATAATTGACTGACTGCATGATTGACACACATTATTCACGTTGTGCGCAGGTGCGGTGGAATGACCCTTACACTGCCGAGGACGACACCTGGGAGCCGGTCGACGATCTGCTGGACTTGCAAGTGTTCGCTGCCTTCATGCGCAGCGACACGTGGGTGGCGTTCGTGAAGGAGAATGCGGATGCGGTCCAGGGGTGGGAGAGGATCCGTCAATAATATTTTGCAACACAACCAAATTTGATTCATTTATTTGCATACACCAAATTTGTTTCATTTAGTTTGTATACACCAAATTTGATTCATTTAGTTGCATACACAAAATTTGTTTCATTTAGTTTGTATACACCAAATTTGATTCATTTAGTTGCATACACAAAATTTGATTTATTGAGTTGCATACACCAAATTTGATTTATTGAGTTGCATACACCAAATTTGTTTCATTTAGTTGCATAAATAAAATTTGATTTATTGAGTTTGTATACACATATAAGTATTAATAAATCGCGTATATATGATTCACAGGATGTGCCAGCCACATTGTAATGTCTAAAGTCATCGATAGCCTCTGATATCTGAGGTACTGTCGCCCTTTCCCTTCTTATACCTCGCTTGCCGCCTGGCATGCCATCACGATTGTAAACTTAGCACCTTCCTGTAACAGTCCTCACGAGATAATACTCCGGAAGCTAAAGGTTATCGCTCACCACGCCGTCCCGTGTTCCACTGCAACAGTCTTCCACGCCTGTTACCCTGTCCGTAGATCCCGAGCTCCCGCGCACCTGCAGTGCCTTCCACAGTTGCCGCCGCAACAACCGAAGGAAAAGGATCTCAGTTACAGAATCTTCTCTGATTGCTAGCCCCCCCCCCCCGCTGGACCGCCAGTACGTTGCCCCGGCAACAAACCCCTCTCTGCGTCTGTCTATACCCAAGACCCCGCTGGACCGCCAGTAAGTTGCCCCGCAACAAACCCCTCTCTGAGTCTACCCAAGACCCCGCTGGACCGCCAGTACGTTGCCCCGCAACAAACCCCTCTCTGAGTCTACCCAAGAACCCGCTGGACCGCAAGTACGTTGTTCCGCAACAAACCCCTCTCTGAGTCTACCCCCCCCCCCCCCGCGGAACACCCCCCCCCCCCCCCCCCCCCCCCTGCGGAACACCAACCACCCCACTGCGTCACGCCATCAATTCCCGTTGAATTTAAGCTACCCGTATATCCTCGAACCTATGAATTTCTTATTACACATCCGGGGGTCCGGGGGAAATGTAGTAAGAAAGACAATGAATTCTCCATAGGGGTATCATAGGGGAGTACACACTCGAGGTTGGCTTACCTCTGGAATCGTCAGACTCGCTCCTTCCAAGCTGTGAAAGCACCTGGGCACTCTGTACGATCCTTGAGGGTTCCTTGAAGTCGCCTTAGTCCTTATTTATTCTCCCTTCCATCCTGAACAAGCTGCTCCTTCTAGCAGCATAAGTCGATCCTTTACACCATCCTGTATCCTTTGACCCCCCCCCCTCACAGATTTTCGTTTCCGTGTGCTTTTCTTCGTGTGTTGTGTGTCGTGTGGACGCTGATGGACGAACAGGGGTATGCGCAAGCCGCCGTGCATGTGTGAGGATGATTGATGTACATGGACGAGGATGATTGATGACTGGACGACACAGTGTTCCGCCGTTTGCGTGAGGATGACGGGGCTTTGAAGTTTTGTCAACGACTTCACCCGCATCCGATACTTTCTCGTTGCATTTTGTTAATTTTCTGCAATTCGATGCGTTCATGCGGAGCGCGCCGGCCCACTCGATCCATTCATCAAGCGTCCGTTCTTTTTTGTCGGAGGCCTCATTATTAATATAAAGCAACTATTTATGTGTGTGTAATACACCTGTTGTCATGACTTCTACAGGCATTGTTCCCATGTCGATAAGCTATATGAATCGCACCGTCCACGTGCTCCGGAGTGACATGGCGCCAGACATAGTCATCAAGCTTCAAAGCTTGTCAAACCACAAGGGACGCGTTTGGACAGAGAATGCAGATGGTATCACAGTGTTCACACCTGAGATGAGTGTGCATGATACAACAGATGTAACTACCATTAAGGCTGCGCGCGTGGAGAACAGCTACATCATCGAGATTAATCGGTCATATGTCATCGCTTACTGCGGCATTCAAATTCTAAGGATTTGCAGACAGCAGCAGCAAGCTATGTTTGTGTGCAACGGTTCCACTATGGATGCTACAACTTGACATGGAGGATCCGTTAGGGTAGCGAATGTTCGTGAGGAACAACTACGTCAGATGAAGGCTTACTGTGACACTGATGATCGACTTACTCGGGTGTCCACTTCCCGATGACTGTATCGAACACAAACATGCACTGGGGGAGCGTCGCGCCGCCGCCTGTAACTTTACACTAATTTCAAAGATGCATACAACAATCGTCGGACGTAATTTGACAAGTACAAGTGTGACCTACAGTCATCGGAACAGTAAAATGAAACAGATGGAAATGATATATGTTTCATTTTACTGTTCCGCCGACTGTAGAGGTGGAAACGCTTTGGTGTGAATCGCATGGTAATGTAAGGGTGTAGCAACCCACAAACGCTCGGGATATTGTAACCACCTTCTTTTTCAGTACCTCTCTCCCCAGACACAAGAGTCGTTCTAAACGCATCGGTACTCTATTCCCGTCCCGTACTCTATTCCCCGTTGCCCCCCACCCCCATTATATTTTGTATACCGAGTTTCCCCGTGCCCCCCCTGTCCCATTAGTACCGCAGTTTTTGCTTACGCCGTCGCGCGCGTAACTCTTAGATGCTTCCGTTCCTGTGTAACATACGTTGCCATCCTGAATCGCGAAGATGGTGTGCCCCCTTCCTTTTGCTACATTCGCGCACTCTTTTATGATCACGTCCTTGTCGTTTGAATAGATTCGACCGTCACCATTAGTTGACCTGTTATCGTTAAAACTACTGGTGGGTGGGTACACCATAGTTTGTTGATGGCAGTTTTTTCAGATGGTAGGAAGGAGTGCGTTGTGAAGAAAGGATCTGTGAAGAAGACGGACTTCGCTGCATTTATTGACTCATTGAGTTTGTGCAATAATTCAGTAGTAATAATGGACAACGCCAGTATCCATAAGAACTTGGTCCTCAGAAGCCCCGTAAATATTTGTTACACTCCTCCTTACAGTCCAGAATTGAGCTGTGCTTCGCTAACATTAGCGTTGAGATACATGTTTATCCCGTTAGCTTTAACTAAAAACACATCTTAGCTTTAACTAAAAACACATCTTAGCTCATGGGTGCATTGCCACAAGATGTGTTAGACACGATCATCAACATGATTGATACGCAAACAAAGATCTTGCTGTACGACTCAAAGGTGTTGCATGATCTAGATTCGTTAGCAATGTATAAAAATATAGAGCAAGACATTTTTGCGGAATTCAAGGTGCAACACAACAAGCAGCTGCAGTCTTGTCTCAACTGCTTACAATATCATGTGTGGAGTGACGGGACTCCAATGAAGAACAGGTATAGGCACTTCTATAAAATTGTCAGGGGCCGAACACGTATCCGCGCTGAATGACAAGTGCATTGCTCACAAACTCAGCAAAAACGCACACTCCATCTCGGGAACAACAATTATTTCAACAAAAAATAAATACTGAAGAATTCTTCCGGAGGCTCACTATTTTAAACGTGTTCACATGAACACCTCTGAAAAGATAAATTTTCTTTGTTCGCCTGCGTAAAATCCTGCTTCGTCGATACAAGCAACGTTAGAGCTTTCTCTGTACTTGTCACAGAATATTTCTACATTTTCTTTTGAATGTCCGTAGAGAACTGTGGGAAACGCCTTCTTCCTAGAAAATCCACATTGTTTTATGTGTCTCGATGCCGTACTGATCGATAATCTCACATTACAACTCTTGCAAATTATACCTACCAAATCCTTGCATGTTTTGAAGGGGTTCTCTGCAATATTATTGGATATCGTGGAACGTAAAAGCATGGACAATTCTTTCCTTTTTCGTTTTAAACGCTTACTTTTACCCACCTGATCAGTATTGACCCATCTGTGTAGTGAGCTCTTGGACACTTTGTATATATTACAAACCTTCCTCAGACTCCTCAAAAAATATTTGTAGTGAACCACGGACCTGTATCTGGTTTCAGAGGATATCATTCAAATTATACTGAGTGTCCCAAAATTATTTGAGAACAACGTATTACTCGCTATTTCATCTCAGGGAATAATAGATTATCAGTTATTGGAGCACAATTGTAAAAAAGAAGATTTCATTAAATTCTTTAAAACTTTGGTCATACCAAAGAACACCACGATCGTCATGGATAATATTCGGTTTCACCATTCTTCAGAAATAAAGGATATATCCGAATGCAAAGGGTGGAAGCTTTTGTACACCCCTCCTTATTGCCCCAGATTTAATGCGATTGAACAAATATTTGGAAGCATGAAGAGAGACTACAGGGCATCATGTCCATTGACGTCAACCTGTAACTTCGATTACTTCATGCAAATATGTTGCGTTCTAGAAATGTGGAGGTATAAAGACTTGTCAAAATATATGATTAATACGAGAGATTGGGTTAGGAATGTTCGAGAGAGCCTGTCTGCAGATCCAGATTACATCAAAACGTTTTCGGGGTACAATTTGTGATGGAGCATGGGGTCGTGTTGGTACATGAGGCTGTCCAACATGATGACGTTGCTGAACTTGTAGATTATGAAGGGGATGAGGATGAGGATGAGGATGAGGATGAGGATGAGGATGAGGATGAGGATGAGGATGAGGATGAGGATGAGGATGAGGATGAGGATGAGGATGAGGATGAGGATGAGGATGAGGATGAGGATGAGGATGAGGATGAGGATGAGGATGAGGATGAGGATGAGGATGAGGATGAGGATGAGGATGAGGATGAGGATGAGGATGAGGATGAGGATGAGGATGAGGATGAGGATGAGGATGTCAGCATGAATTGCGGTGCTCTCACGCGTTTTATGACTTGGTGACTACTTATGTACTTCCTTAGAACTATCGGTCCTGGCAGTACTATGTCAGCTTACTGTTGACTGCGTCATCGGTTCTTCTGACACGCGCTGTCTAACCTGTACCCTGATCAGGTTCCAGGCTACCGCCCCCCCCTTTCCTCCGCTGGTGTCCCTTTATGGTTCCACTATCTTTTGTAATATTTATTCTCGTCTCCGCATTTATAGATTGGCGTGCTGCACACACTAAGTCCACTCTCCGGAGTGTTATCCAAGCTGATAGGTTATACGGTCCCTCATTTACTACCACTGCTTTGCGATGCAACTTCCGCGAGGGCCTCCCGCTAATTTTGAGAAACTCCACGACAAGAATGGAGAATCTTGGACGCGCGGGATGCGCAGTGTCATTATCAGCAATGGCTGCGACCGTGTCCTTCCTAAGGAGGACCCGGGTCCTCTTGATGATTGGCTAGACGTCTGTGCACCAGCTGCCTCTGCTAGCGGTCATGAGAGTCCTTCCGCTATCGTGGAAGTAACCCCCCCCCAATCAATCCTCCACCTTTACGGCTCCTTCTGCTACTGTCCGACGTCTCTCTCCTGAGATTGAGGACGTTCTGATGCGACTCTGCTGTGCTTCCACTCAGATTATCCAGTACGCAAGGGCGCCTCCTCCTCCTGATGCCCGTTTTGACTCCGACTATCAAGAACTTGCTCGTCATCGCCGTGCAGATGGCTATGCTGATGACTCTGATGATGGTGATGAAGATCTGCAGAGTGCTATGAGTGGTGACTTCGGTGGAGTCACTCCTTCCACTGCTACTCGAGAGTTCAATTCTACCGTCTCTCCTGTGTATGAGCCTCTGTCGGCACCTGCTCTTGCGCCTTCCCCGGAGTTTAAGCCTGATCCAGTCTCTGCGCCTCTGCTTGCTCCCCTTCCACCTGTCCACCCGGAGGTGGCCAGGCCGTCTTTGATGCAGAAGTCTGCGTCTTTCACCTTGCCTCCGGACCGAGGTCTGTCTGGCTACAATACTCGTGCTCGAGAGGCTTCTGCTGCTGCTGCTGGCCGCGCATCCTTTGCTGGCCCTTCGCAGGAGCCCCCTCCACCCCCGCCTCCGCCTGTGGAGCAGCCCCCTGCTCCTGGCCCTCCGCCATTTGTGACTCCTTCGCTGTCATGCGACTCCTGGGAGCATCTGCTCGATGGCGGACATCCTCTGCGTCTATCCCTGCAGGACTGCCGTCTTATCCGCCAAGCTCAACATGCTGGGGAATCCTTGGACCGCACTCTGTACGGTAGGCTGGATATGACTGCCACTCAGGCTATGGTTGATAGCAAGGGTCGCCCTAGGCCTAGGCGTGTGATGGCTTATTCTGAGCTAGGTCTAGAGTGTCGGGCTTTTCTGGGACCTGTTATGCCAGGGATTAACTACCCTCCTGCTAAAGGTGTGACCTCTGGAGGGGTTGGGCGTAGGAACAGTGACCTGCGAGGTTACCAGTTTGTTAAGGTGCCACTCCCTTTCTGTCCTGTTCGTCCTGATTTCGAGCTCATTGTGCGTGTTGCGCGTTCCCTAGATCTCATCAGGAACTTAGATGACCAGCGCGCTTATGACGCTGGTCTTGCTGCTGAGTTTTTTCTGGCGATTCGTGAGTCTTTAGCTCCTCGGTGTGCTCCTCCTGCTGCTGGAACTTCGGCCTCTCATGGTGAGTCTAGTGTCGATCCTGCACTGTTGGGTTTCAGTGCGCTTACCCTACCCCGCCAAGAGTTCATGATCTTATCCATGATGCTTGCCAACATGACGGATGCCCTAGTCAAGGTGTATAGGGACTTTGCTTCACCTCGGGATATTTTTTTGCATATCCGGAGGCAGCAGTCCGATGCCCTTGCCTCGCGTGTCCCTCTCTTGCTGAAGGAGTATCATGCTTCGGTCATGGGCACTCATGAGCACGTTGACGCTTTCTTTCGTCGGGTTCGCGGTATGTGCACTGACCTGCGCAGTGCTGGGTTTCCGCAGACTCAGCGTCACGCCATGGGCATTATAGTTCAAGGTGCGAGTCTACCCCGGTTCGAAACGCTTCGGATTAAGTATGGTATCCTGATATACAACCAGCAACCTGTTGAGTACTGGTCCTGTCTAGAGGAATATAGGCAGCTAGATATTCTTAACATAGCGCTCCCTCAGTCGGATTCCAGGCATCCTGGTTGGTCCCGGACCGCTCCTCAGTTTCCTGCTAATGCTGCATTTCAGCGGCGGCAGAAGACTGGTGGTGGTTCTGGGTCTAACGAGAGGCGCCTGGAATGCACCTGGGGACCATGCCCCCACAAGGATGGTCACTCGGAGGACCGTTGCTGGACAAAGTTCCCTGCCCTGCGAAGGGTCCCTGGTCGTGCAGAACCAACGCTTCCTTCACCGTTGCCTGCTAACCTGGCCCTTCCAGGTCACCTTACTCCAAAGCAATTGTCTTCCTTGCAGGCTCAAATTGATGGGTTTGCTATGCAGAAGTAGCAGGTAAGCCCTGTCCTATTCTCCTGCACCTCTAGGTTCTCAAATGTATGTAGTCCGAGCCTGTCTGAGGGTGTCTGGCATGTGGATTCTGGAGCTGGAATGTCCATCACAGGTGATAGATCTTTGTTCACTGTGTTTGATGTTCCACTGAATCTGCCATCAGTTCGATTTGGTGATGGTGTGGTTCAACGGGCAGTAGGTAAGGGATCCATTGAGTTATGTAGTGATTGGTTACCAACACCAATCATTCTAACTAATGTTCTCTACATACCTCACTGTCCGGTGAACCTCCTGTCAGTAAATGCTGTGGCTCATTCTCTCCACTGCAAGATTTCTTTTGATAGATTTAGTTGCACTGCCACTCAGGGCTCTTCTATTCTCTGGTCCTTCCCTGCCTCCAGTGATGGTGTTTACAAGTTTGCATGTAGGCCTTGTTACACCACCAGTGGCTGTTCGTTTGGTGCTGACAATTACCCAGCTTTTGCACTTGATGTTGATGAGGACGGTGGAGTTGTAATCCCTACCACTCCTGTATGGCTGTGGCATAGGCGGCTGGGTCACCCCGGCTATGATGCCATGCACATACTTGTCAAGAAGGGTATGGCTAAGAACTTACCCCTCTCACTCAACCAGGTCCAAAAACTTGCTAAGATCCCTTGTGATGCTTGTCAAAAGGCTAAGGGCAAACGTCTCCCTTTTCCTAAAGCAAGCACTACTCCGATCAATGCACCTCTCAAACGCCTTCACTTGGACATCATGGGGCCAGTTCATATTAGAGGTCTGCGTGGGGAGTTTTATATTCTGTGCCTCACAGACCAACACTCTGGCTATGCTGAAGTGTTGTGCTTGAGGACCAGGGATGAAGCTCCCTTAGCAGTTCAGACTATCATCCTCAGATGGATGAATCAGCTGCACGGGTTTGCCTTTAAGTGCCTGAGGTCTGACAAGGCTAAGGAGTTTATAGTAAAGTGGTTTGAGGATTGGCTGATATCGGTTGGGGCAGTGCATGAGTTATCTTTGGCATACACTGCACAGCAGAATGCAACTGTGGAGAGGTACAATGGGGTCTTACAGTCTATAGCTAGGAGCATCCACCTGGAGTCTAAGCTAACTAAGTCTTTCTGGCCCTATGCCTTCCTAGCTGCGTGTTACCTTCGTAATCGCTTGCCCAATCAGGGAGATAAGACTCCTCATGAGCTTTTCTTTGGGGTTCAGCCTGATGTGTCGATGTTGCGCGTGTTCGGATGCCCTTGCTACGTTACGTTAGTCAATGGGAAGAAGCGCAACAAGCTGGACGAAAGGGCGTTATCTGGTAGACTGGTTGGGTATTCCCTGGTGAGTAAGGGTTATTTTGTTTGGGTTCCTAAGTTGCGCCAGGTAGTAGAGAGTCGTGATGTACTCTTCTATGAGCAGTTTGATCATAACTGTATTCCTGGGCTATCTCCCTATGACGGGTCGCCGTATGTCTCTCGCATCCCTGCCGCTATTAACGGACATATGCCTGTGCCTACGGTTAATTCCCTTGACCCTTTGCTAACCCCAATTGTCGACCGCTGCCCTGATCATGGGATGACCTTGCGTCCCAGGTCAGGGGCTGATGGTGCTGTATTGTGTGTGAAGGCACTGGGCGGGCGAGATTCTGCAGTTCTTTCAGATAAAATCTTAGCCGAATCGCAGGGGGTCGCCAGGCCCTCCTCTGCGCCACATTTCGTCGGTGAAGATTTAGGATTACGACAGCCTTCGATCATAGTGGTACCTGGATCAGGTCCATTGACTAATAGTCGCCAACCTCCGACCACCTCGGATGGCTCGCGGGTGTCGTTCATTCAGACGCCTCCTGTCGTCCCTGGTGGATTACTCGGGTCAAGCCCATGTGATGATGTAGCCGTTGCCGATAGTGCAAGTGATGATCTGGAACACTGGTCGGGTTCCGATACTGCGTATGGCTGGGGTGTTCCGGTCGACCCAGGCTTCGTTGATATAGAGGCAAATAAGGCCGGCCCTGTTCAACCAGGCAGTAGTTCTGCACTGGGGGCTATACTACCGGTTACTGCTGATACTGCTGATATCCCCGCTGCTCATGTACAAGTACACTGCTTGTACGTGGGAGCATACATTTCCACTTCCACTGAACTGACCTTCAAAGCTGCCATGCTTCCCACCAACCCTGACAGGGATCAATGGCTCCTTGCTATGAAGGATGAGATGGCGTCCCTACATGCCCATGGCACTTGGGCGCTCACTCCACTGCCTCCTAAACAGAGGGTCTCGTCTGGCAGGTGGTTATTTGTGAAGAAGGTTGGGGTTGATGGTTCTATTCGCTTCAAGGCACGTTTTGTGGTTCGTGGTTTTCTGCAGCGTCCTGGGTTGGATTTTCATGATGTATATGCCCCCGTTTCTTCTAAAGCAGGTCTGAGGGTGCTCCTGGCTGCCATCACTCATAGGAAGATGTTTGTTCGGCAGCTGGACATCAAGACTGCATTTCTGAATGCTCCCCTTGAACCTGGTCTGGACCTGTACTGCCACCAGCCTGAGGGCTTTAAGGTACTTGGTCCTAACGGTGTTCCCCTTGTGTGCAAGCTGATCAAGTCCCTTTATGGGTTGAAACAGGCGCCCAACGCTTGGAGTATGGATGTCAAGCGGGTTTTGGTTGCACATGGTTTTATTATGTGCAAGGCGGAACCTGCTCTGTATTTTAGGAGGGATTCTAATGGTGGGTGAGCTATGTCCTAACCTATGTTGATGATTTTATCTGTGCTTTTAGTGAGCTGGATAGGTATGTTTTGCTGATCAAGGCTATGGAGAAAGCTGGCTGGGAGGTCAAAGAGATGGGTGTGCCGGTTCAGTTCCTCTCCTTGGACATGGCTTGTACACTTGACTCTGACGGCAGGTGTGTTCAGATCAACCTCTCCCTGCACTCCTACATTGTTGATCTGGTGGAGCAGTTTGGTCTGACTGCTGCTGCCAAGCCCAGGTTTGGTGCCCCCATGGACAAGTCCACCGTCACTGACCCACCTGGAGAACCCCTGTCCTCTAATAGCCAGTACCTCTCTCTTGTTGGTGCTTTGCTATACCTGGCTACTTGCACCAGGCCTGATATTGCCTTTGCTGTGAGCTACCTGTCCAGGTTTTCTGCTCACCCTACCGTCCCCCTGTGGGGGGCAGCCAAGCGTTTGCTTTTGTATTTAAGGTCACATTCCCACCTGGGACTCACTTACACACACAGCCCTGATTTCTCTTTTACTGTCTTTAGTGACTCATCCTTTGCTGATGATGGGTCTGACAGGAGATCTCAGACTGGCTTTGCTGTCCTGGCTGGAGGGTGCATAGTGAACTGGATGAGCAAGAGGCAGCCTACAGTTGCCATTAGCTCTTGTGAGGCTGAGTATCAGGCCCTGTCTCAGGCTGCCAGGGAGGTGCAATGGTTGAAGAAGTTGAGGGTGGATCTGGGTCTGCCTTGTGATTTAGTTACCATTCAGGGTGACAACATAGGGTCTCTGAGATGGGCCAATGACTGGCAGCTCCTCCCTCGCAGCAAGCACATTGATGTTATTCATCACTACATCAAGGAGCTGGTGGAGGACGGTTCACTAGATGTTGCCTATGTTAACACCAAGGACAACTGTGCTGACCCCTTCACCAAGCCCCTTGATCCTGCTGTGTTCTGGAGGTTTATGCGGATGCTTGGGATGACCGCTTCTTCTTAGGGTATTTTTTTTTTTTTGTTACATCGGTTTCTTTGGTTATCATTGTATGGCATTAGGTTCCTATTCCCGGATCGGGTTTTCTATACCGTTGTTACCCATCTTTGATATTTGGTTTTCATCCTTTTCTAACTTGGCAAATTTTGGTTTTTGCCGTGTTTCATTCCTTCCTATAAACTTTTGGGTTTCCGTTTGAAGTTCTCTCGAATTTTCGGAGTTCTTTGATTTTTTTTTTTTTTTTTTTTTTTCAATCTGTTACATATAGTTCTATGTCACCAGTGCCATAGGTGGAGAAGTAGTATTGTATGTCACCTGTGTCATAGGTGGAGTGTCAGCATGAATTGCGGTGCTCTCACGCGTTTTATGACTTGGTGACTACTTATGTACTTCCTTAGAACTATCGGTCCTGACAGTACTATGTCAGCTTACTGTTGACTGCGTCATCGGTTCTTATGACACGCGCTGTCTAACCTGTACCCTGATCAGGTTCCAGGCTACCGCCCCCCCCTTTCCTCCGCTGGTGTCCCTTTATGGTTCCACTATCTTTTGTAATATTTATTCTCGTCTCCGCATTTATAGATTGGCGTGCTGCACACACTAAGTCCACTCTCCGGAGTGTTATCCAAGCTGATAATTCTTTAAAATTTTGGTCATACCAAAGAACACCACGATCGTCATGGATAATATTCGGTTTCACCATTCTTCAGAAATAAAGGATATATCCGAATGCAAAGGGTGGAAGCTTTTGTACACCCCTCCTTATTGCCCCAGATCTAATGCGATTGAACAAATATTTGGAAGCATGAAGAGAGACTACAGGGCATCATGTCCATTGACGTCAACCTGTAACTTCGATTACTTCATGCAACTATGTTGCGTTCTAGAAATGTGGAGGTATAAAGACTTGTCAAAATATATGATTAATACGAGAGATTGGGTTAGGAATGTTCGAGAGAGCCTGTCTGCAGATCCAGATTACATCAAAACGTTTTCGGGGTACAATTTGTGATGGAGCATGGGGTCGTGTTGGTACATGAGGCTGACCAACATGATGACGTTGCTGAACTTGTAGATTATGAAGGGGATGAGGATGAGGAGCGTGCACCTGGGCGAGCGATTTGTGTGGTCAAGATGAAATTGAGCACCTTTATTCCCCATGATTGGCTCCGTAGAAAGATAGACACACTGGTACTGGACATGAACAAG
Source organism: Chlamydomonas sp. ICE-L (assembly GCA_013435795.1). NCBI lineage: Eukaryota > Viridiplantae > Chlorophyta > Chlorophyceae > Chlamydomonadales > Chlamydomonadaceae > Chlamydomonas > Chlamydomonas sp. ICE-L. Next base: position 828,528 of record JACBWV010000921.1, read on the forward strand.
TTGCTTGGAGAGGGTTATATTTTCGCAAATTTCCACATTGCTCGTCTTTTTGAGAATGGTATCGCTGTCCCTCCTGTAAATCGTAACTTCTTCTACCGGTGCCTTCTTGCAGTCAGTACCAACAAATGTAATGGGTCGACTCTTGGCGAAGACTTCGAGAGTATTCGGCTTCTGTTCGACTTGTTAAGAGAGCCGGGGCAATCCAAAGTTGACATCAGGGGTAACGTGAAGAACCAGATCATTGCAGACCTGTCTATTCTCATGGCCACAATGGCCTCTAATCACCTTTGGACCAACCTTGAGCGGCGAATAACGACGTACTTGAAGTGGAAGTACCCACAGATTGCAAAGCTCCTGCGGTCGGACATCGTGGCTGCAGTGATCAAGTGCCCTACAAAGAATCTCGACGTCATATTCAAGATGAGCCCCCATGTAGCCAAGCTGCCAACCAAGCTACCAACAGCTCGACTTTGCTTGGCAAAGAGTGCAGTGGCTCTTGCGAAGAAGAGGGTCGGTAGGAAGGAACCAGAGGTATCCCCTTTGCGAGTTAGGTTGACTAAACTTCAAGCGAGGTTTGAAAAGTTGAGCGAAGCTTGGCTCTCCTCCAAGAACCTTAGGGTGGACGAAGATAACGCGAAACGCTTCTTTGCACGCGACGTGGCATTCTGTTTCAGGGGGGTTCTCCCTTTACCATCCGGAAACACTTTTGCGTCTCGGGCTCACATGACCCTGCCTCTGTACCACAAGATATTGTCGGAGACCATCGAAGAACGAAAAACGAAAAACGAAAAACTTCGCACATTCTCGTTGTTGCCTTACAAATCTCGATTCACTTTGTCGCACATTCCGATTTCGAAAATGGCCTTTTTCTATATGGTCAACGAGTGCCACTTCGATTCATGCAAGGCAGACGTTGCTTCCAAAAACCATCAAGGAATATGGGAGCGCTTCGCAAACCTCAAGAAAGTGGAGACAGTTTCTCGGAAGTTCGGTTACCGCATTGTGACAGATGGCTTTGCAGTCAGCATCTTGATGAATAAGCCTACGTGTCTGACATGTTCGATGCCTGCAGACGCGTTCTCTACGCGGGCGCATGAGTATGTGACAACAGACGAGGGTGGCATTGTATCCTTCCGTGACAATGTGGTAGTGGCTGCGGTAGACCCGGGTGTTACTGATATCGTGACTGTAACAGGACTCGACGGAGGTACCAGGTCGTACAGCTCGGCGCAATATTATCGCAAGGGTCTGATCTTCAAGTCTCAGCGTCAAACTGACGTTTGGAACCTCGAGACGGCTGACATCGTCGGTGATATCATACCGGATAGAGACTCTTCGAGATCTGAACAGATTGGTGCGTATGCCAGGTTCTACATGGGTGCCGCCCCAATTATTCTTGCCCATCGTGCTTCGAGGGGGTACCGAAACCTCCGCTTTCGCAGGTACTGCAAGAAACAGAAACTCATTGTTGAGATTGCTGACTTCGTAGCTACGAGGGAGAAGAGCGCGAAGGTACTCGTCGGGTTTGGTGATTGGAAAGGTCTGGGGGCGACGCCAATCTCTAGGCGGACTTGTGGCCCTCTCCAAGCTATTCGTTTCGAGCTTCGATATGGGGACACAGACGGTTGAACGGTTTACCAAAGAGGCTACTCGGAATATCTTCGAGACCCTCTTCAACCTGCTGCACCCCCCAACGTTTCCCAAAAGCAACGATCTGCAGTCTGGATGATTATAAGGTGAGTCCCACTTTATTTGAGAACTACTGTACAAATGCCACCAACGTACACAGTCACCGTTCAGTATACAGACGACAGTAGTCCGATATCAGGTTTCATTTGCAGTATTCGAACTGTGGAAGATTCCTTGTTGGCATGTCAGGGGGGAATAGGGGGAACAATATCAGAGGCTATCGATGACTTTAGACATCGGGTTACAATGTGGCTGGCATATCCTGAGAATCATGGATTCTCTGCCTGGCCAACGCCTCTCACCGACATCTCTGAAATCAAAAACGTAATTAGGACGTTTAGTTGGACACCAGAGTGATTGGGATCATAATTCGTGGATTCATGCAGCCCAAGACCACAAATTGCACCCTGATAGCTTGCTTGCAGGTCCCCACCCCCCTCAACATCTCCTCAAGTCGATCGCCTTCCAATATCGCGAGACTCACCTCCTTCGACGCTCTGGTCCTCGATTTTGTCGCGAGAGGGGGATGCGTGCGAATGAATGCGAATCTGCGCAGCAAATGGAAAGAAAGTCACACCAAACAAAACTTTGAGATCCCCTAACTTTCTTGGCTGGTGTCAGAATTGAACGATTCCAAAAGCGTCTCCCATGCAAACCCACCTATTGAATGCGTTTCCGCGATCTCCGGTCTCAGAATCGCGAGTGAACTTTGTGAAACTCGCAAGCCAAGTCGTAGGTCTGCTCTCGAAGAAGTCTGGATGATTATAAGGTGTGTCCCACTTTATTTGAGAACTACTGTAAACATATCGCTCTCTGGCAGAGAAACAATATGTGCCTCACTCGCTCAAGTTTGCAGACATGGCGTGACACCTATCCTAACAGCCACGCCATTCCAGATGCTGACATGGATGTAGCATTGCAGATGTACTCGAACCTATGGCCCACTCTTGACCATAGCAGACATTACTGCCTGAACCCTTTGATCTTGGCTGCCGAGCTCCTAGAGCACGCAGGGGTGGGGCTCTACCCCAATGTGAAACGCTTCAAGGGTGAGAAAGGTCGGCGTTACAAGGACACAATAGAGCAAATGATCTTAACAGGAACCACTCATGGCATCGTTTTCAACGGGACACCTGTCGTACACCTAGATTCTCGTTAGAAATTATGCGTTTCTTGTGTGGTCGTGGATCCTCCGGCCAAAGAGAGAGTCTTTCCTCGCCAAGAAGCGAGCTACGCTCGACGAGCTTGCAATTGAGCTTTGCTCGATGTCCCTCGTCTTCCAGCCGCTTTAGTTACTCAGTTATAAAAATACTGTTTTTCTCTTCCCTATTGATCTGCTTGAAAGTGATGAGAGAGGTCGGTCGCTCTGTGATGTGACTCGACACAAGTTCCGCCTGATGAGAGTGGTCGCTCTATGAGTCGACACAGGTGCCGCCTGATGAGAGTGGTCGGTCGCTCTGTGAGTCGACACAGGTGTTGCAGCAGGAAAATTGGCCTGCATAAGGATTGATGAGTTGAGACAGTTATAATGAAAAAATAACGCTTTGAATACATGAGTCACATGACAGGCACATGCAGGTGTTGTCATTCATCTTTCTTGCTTGATCATGATCCCAAGTCGTGCGACTGGTGTGACATCGAGGCGAGCAAATGGGAGCTGATTGCGAATGTAGCAGCACTTCATGGTAAATTAGAGTGTCTCGTCAATGCATGGCATCATGGACAATGTTTCATCAATTCATACCGGGTCGCCCTTCATGCAGCTGCATGTGGGCAAATGGCTTGTCTTTCATTCTTGTTTGATCAGTGCGGAGCAGCCCATGCTATGCATATTCATGAACATGAACATGTGGAGAAGGATGTGCTTATGGGGCTGAGCAATGTTGCAGCATTGGGGGGAAATGTTGAATGTCTCATCCTGGTACATAGACAAGGATCCCATATGCATCCTTCTCTGTCAACATGGGCTTTACACATTTGTGCCAATTGCGATTGCACATGCAAGGGTGGACATGCTGCATGCTCACGGTATGCATCCACATGCACATTACCTTACGGCCTGGGGTAGAAATCGAAGTAGGGACAGACCACGTATCTGGTGCTTCCCTCATGGCACGTTCCCTTGGGGGTACTTGCAGCAGCAACTCAACTCAACCAATCCCAACAGGTGCCGCCGTGATGCGAAAGACTCGACACAGGATCCGCCTTGATATAGGGAGGGTTCTAGTTACCCATCACCTGTCAACTCTACACCATTTCCGACTACTTTACCGTGTTTCCGTCATGTATGAGTGCTCCCCCAAGAGTATGGACATCGTTCCGACGTTTGATAGAAGATGATTTGTGCGCGGTGATCGTCTGAAGACGTCTTGGTCAGTCAGTCGTCGTCTTGTGGTCTGCCATGTCAAAATAATTGTCCAACTCTCTCAGACTGCAGCCAACTAACTACTTGAAGCATGAACAAAGGGTGCTTGATTGAGGCCTCTGCCTGATGTAAGGTGAGAAGCCCAAGTGTTACAGTGAGAAGCCCAAGCGTTACAGTGAATACTGGTGTACGCGAGTCATCAAATGAATCCAATCCAATCCTGTGCCCCGCTCCGCGGTGCCAGCGCTCCCCCCTTCAGAAACCAATAGAGTTGTCGTTAAAGCAGGAGTCTGCTTGAAGCCTCCGTGTGAGAATATGCAACGCCGCGAGGATTTTCTAAGAAAAAAACATACTTCTTCCACTTCAGGCGGTCGAGAAAATCGGGGGAGTGAAACAGCTCGGCCATCACGCGATCCTTTAAGGACGCGTCCTGCAAAAGCGCGGCAATCTTAAGCATACGGTTGGGGGGGAGGGGAAGAGGTGTCACGATGATGATGAGGCGAAGAGACCAAGTTTGCTGATGCTGTCCATGTCCGAGATGGAGGCGGCGGCGGAGTCGCGTGTGTGTGTGTGTGTGATTTCCGTTCCGTAAATCAGTAGTGAGTGTGTCTGCTGGTTGATGTGACACTGTGGGCTCCCCTCCGGTCGCCCACCCGCTCGGTTCCTCGCGGACTCCTTTGTGGGGGCTCCCCTCCGGTCGCCCCCGGTCGCTCCGCTGTGGGGAATAGGTGAAAGGGGCTCCGCCACTTGTTTAATGTGGTACGTTGGTATTTTGTTACTTTCGTTATTTTTTGATGGGGAGGGCCATAGCGGCACCTGTGCCTACACAGATGCCTCCGTGATGAGAGTGGTCGGTCGCTCTGTGACTCGACTCGACTCGACTCGACAGGTTTCGCCTGATGCGAAAGTCTCCCTGTGAGTGACTACTCGGCGCCGCCGATGCAGGTTCCGCCTGATGCAAAATTCGCCGTCCTTGATGCGAAAGTCTCCGTCCTTGATGCGATGAGGGAGGGTCATGATAAAAAAAGACCCGACGATCCCCGTAACATCATAATTAATTTCCTTTTGTTTTGTTTTGTTCTCTCTTCCTCATTTCTAGAAGCAGCATCAGTGGGTCACGTGAGAGGAGCTTGTCGTATTCCCAATATGTGGCGTCTACCTTGACACCACTCTCATCGATCCGATATCCTCCTTATCAAAGGCTGCATACCGTGTTCCTCTGTAGGCCTGGATGTTCGGCGCCTCACTTATGTCATTTGTATCATCATCAGTATCCGACGATCTGCCTGAACGACGACGACCCTCATAATCCTTCGATGTTGTTGTTGTTGGTATCGTCCGCACTGCGTGTAGCCCGTGTGCGAGCAGTGCGTATATTGCCTCGTCCCTGTGTTGTGTTTGCGAATCTATCCATTCTTCGAGTCCCATGTGAAACCCAATAGGTAAAGATACGGTCAATGTCTTTGTATTTTTCATCTTTTTTTTGTTGTTTTCCGTTTCCATGTATTCTCCTCTTCTTCTTTTATATTATCCCCTGCTTGCATGATGGACCTCCGTTTTGCGTGTGCGTTCATGCGTTCTGTTCTGTCTCTTGTGTATCCTATCACGTGCGTGCGTGTGTGTGTTTGCATGCTCAATAAATTGAATCCATCCAGTAGTGTGTTTGGTGTCTGCTGGTTGATGTGACCTGTGGTACGTCGCTTGTTCCGCGCCTACGATCACTAGTCTACCACTGGGTCTTCGACGACACCTCGGAACGCCCAAGTGTTCCACGTTCCAGTGATAAATAAGCCCAAGCGTTACAGTGAGAAAGAAGAAGCTCAAGCGTTACAGTGATAATAAACCCAAGTGTTACAAACAAGTGAATCTTTTACAAACAACATACTCATTGTGTAAGACTTGACAGTTAGTTAGTTACACAGTAGTGTGGTTGGTGTCTGCTGGTTGATGTTACACTGTGGGCGGTCTCCGCCGCTTGTTTGTGACATCATCCCCCCAACATCCGTTCACGTACAGATACGTGTCTGATACTGAGTGTACCTGTGTTGTCGAATTTCGTCATCCGTTGCATTCCATGCTAAAAAAAAAAATGACGCACATTTTCCTCCTTTTAAAACCACCACCACCAACAACAACAACAACAACCTTTGATAAACCACCCAATATCTCTTTCCCGTCGTCATGTCTTCCATGTCTGCTGCCCAAATCAATGCGTTTGTAGATACTACCCGTATATTCGACGTCGTTCAGATAAGGGATCGAACTAAGCTATCCCATACCGCCACCGTCGCGCATTTGAAGGACATCTGCAACGCAGTCATATCCCTGACCAGCGTTCCTGATTGCCTCGCCGACTCTGTCGGCTTTATGAAGATGGCTCACAAAAAATTTCTCATAGATTCCCCTAAAGGGGAGAAGGAGCCCTTACAGGCCATGCTTCTCCCCGTTGCCGTCGCTGCTGCGGATGCCGTCGCTGATAATTCTGCGACTTCCTCCGTGCTTGCCCTCGCCAGTGCGGATGCCGTCGCTGATAATTCTGCGACTTCCTCCATGCTTGCCCTCTACAGTGCCTCCGTCTCCCTCCAAGAGGACGACGTTTGCATGTCTGATGTGGGAAGCGGAGGGAACAAGCGCCCCCGCGCACGCTCTGCTTCTGCTGTTCCTGCTGCTGCTGCTCCTGCTGCTGCTCCTGCTACTGCTCCTGCTGCTGCTCCTGCTGCTGCTCCTGCTACTGCTCCCGCTGCTGCTCCTGCTGCTGCTCCTGCTGCTGCTCCTGCTGCTTATGCTGCTGCTCCTGCTGCTGCTCCTGCTCCTGCTGCTGCTGCTTCTGCTGCTGCTGCTGCTCCTGCTGCTTCTGCTTCTCCTGCTGGCTCGTTCTCAACGTGCTCCCTGTCCTCCTCCTTGGCCTCCGGTCGTGTTGGTCGCGGGTCCGTTCTAAAGAACGAGCTTCCTGTTGGCTCCCAACACGGTGATTTGACCATCGTGGGGTACTCCCCCACCCTGGGCTGCACTGCTGTCACCATTCACGGAAACCCGTGTAGTAGAAGACAGGTGCTCTTGAACAACCCCAATGGTGTGACCTTCACAACTGGCAAGTGCGCGCACCTAGCGTGCATGAACCAGACTCCCGCAAAGCGTGAGGCGTACCTCGCCAAGAAGAAAGGTGCTATCGAGCTTGCAATTGAGCTTCGCTCCCTGTCCCTCAGCCAGCTTTAGTTATATAGATACTCAGTTATTTAGATACTCTTTTTTTTGCTACATTTCTTAGAGACGAGAAAAAATGGTCCTGCCTGTATGTACTGTACTGTACTGTACTGTACTGTACTGTACTGTACTGTACTGTACTGTACTGTACTGTACTGTACTGTACTGTACTGTACTGTACTGTACTGTACTGTACTGTACTGTACTGTACTGTACTGTACTGTACTGTACTGTACTGTACTGTACTGTACTGTACTGTACTGTACTGTACTGTACTGTACCGTACCCCATGGTCCCCCTGTGAATTCCCCCCTCCGTTTGCGTGCGTGCGTGTGTGTTCCATGCGTGCGTGCGTGCGTGCGTGTCTCTTGTTCTCCTGACGTTGTCGGCGTCTTGCTCCCTCCTCCCCTCTTGCACAGACAACCAACCAACCAACCAACTTGCTCCCTCCCTGCCTGCATCTATCATCCGCGGCGTCGCGTGTGTGTTTGTGTGTGTGTGTGTGATTTCCGTTCCGTAAATCAGTAGTGTGTCTGCTGGTTGATGTGACCTGTGGGCTCCCCTCCGGTCGCCCACCCGCTCGGTTCCTCGCGGACTCCTTTGTGGGGGCTCCCCTCCGGTCGCCCCCGGTCGCTCCGCTGTGGGGAATAGGTGAAAGGGGCTCCGCCACTTGTTTACTGTGGTACGGTGGTTCTCATCCAAGTGTTGGCGACATATATCACTTGACAAGCAGTTTTGAGGTTGGTTGCTTGAGGATGAGAACAAAGTAAGGCAAATCAAACTGCAACATAAACAAAACGTATAGATGATGCATTAGCTAACGCAAATCAAACTGGTGGTGCGAACAAAAAGTATGAGGTAGTACTGAGTCGAAAAAAAAGGTCGTGGCAAAGCATCTAAAGTAGGTGGATTCTCTGCACGATTCGCCTGAGCACCAGCACAGCCCAAATCCTCAGAATGGCTAAACCGAGTCTGTACTCGGTGTTGGAGAAGCAATCTAGAGATCCGTGCTTCGCTCCCTTCGTGCATCAGGACGCCTACGGGTTATGGGGACTGAAGCCACAGCCATTGCCCGAGATAATCTTGAAGCTGGTGTTGGGGATCCTCGTCGCGCCTCTCAAGGCCACCTTGACGGTCTTAGGCATGGCTTTAGCTTGCAATACTTGCCGCGTTGAAAAATACTTGATGCCGGTGCTATCGATTTCTAAAGAGTACAGGGCCGCATGGACACTGTACTGGGGCAATATCTGGATCCGCCTCGCCTTGTTTGGTTTAGGCTTCCTCTCAGTATCATGGATCAAGTTGGACCACCTGGACGGCAGAAAGCATGCTGATACAGAAACAGAGGCCCCTGTCATTGTGTCTAACCACATGGGTTGGTCAGATATCTTGGTGCACATGTCAAGAAGCTGGCCTGCTTTTGTGGCCAAGGAAGGCATTGATAAGGTTCCCATTGTAGGGTATACCAGCCAACACATTGGATGCATCTATGCCATGCGAGCCAGCAAGGAGACTAGCAAGAGTGCGGCTGTCCAGCTGAAGGATCGTATTGCTGCAAAAGCCATTGACCCTACCAGCTCTGTACGCCCCATGCTGGTGTTTCCTGAGGGCACCACCACCAACGGGCGCTACCTCTGCAAGTTCAAGACCGAAGCTTTTCTGGCAGGGGCACCTGTACGACCCGTGGTCATGCACTTCCTGAACCAAGACTACGTCTCCCCGTCGTGGGAGAGTATCAACATCAAGCGACACATCTTCATCATGATGGCCACACTCTTCCACAAAGTGAGTTGCTACGAGCTGCCAATCTACTACCCATCTGAGGCAGAGAAACAAGACCCAGTTATATTTGCAGAAAATGTGCGACAGAACATGTTAAGCTACTGTGGGAAGCAGGGAGTCCCCCACCTCATTCCATGTGACTCCACCCTGGAGAACAAGTTGGAGTACCACAAGCTGAGCAAGGCAACCATTGCAGAGCACTCCGGCAAGTTTTGAAAGAGCAGCAAGAAGGAGTGAGGTTGGATTGGATTATACTGTCACAAGGCCTACAGCGCAGAGCACACCAGCAAGATTCTAAAGATCAGCAAGCAGGAGGGAACTTGGATTGGACTGTCCCAGCAACAGCAGCGAGTCTTGCAGGTCCGTCTTCGCCCAGCGGCGGTCCCGTTCGTAGTCGGTGTGTGGTAGCTGGTCGGGAGTGTGGTCGGTGGTCGGCCAGGCTACTACACATTACATACGGAATGACTTATCGTCCACACTCACTTCGAGAGCAGACCTACGACATGGCTTGCGAGTTTCGCACATTTCACTCGCGATTCTGAGACTGACTGCAGATCGCGGAAACGCATTCAATAGGTGAGTTTACATGGAAGACGCTTTTTGAATCGTTCCATTCTGACACCGACCAACAAAGTTAGGGGATCTCAAAGTTTGTTGTTGTGACTTCTTTCTTTCCATTAAATTTTGCTGCGCAGACATTCATTCACATTCACGACGAATTCGATGACCAGCGCGCACCAATCTGGCCGAAGGTGAGTCCCCCGATATTGGTAAGCAACCGACTCGAGGACATGCTGAGGGGCATGAGGATGCATAAAGCTGCATCGTGTTGGTTTACATACAGAATGGGTGATGTCATGAAAACTGCCTCGCAAAACCTACACTCCGTCCGGCCAAACGTGCAAACCCTTTGTCGTGTAGATTCCAAGCAGGACATGGCAACCAACGACCAGGAGCCCCCCCCTGCATGGGCCACGTCCATGCTGCAGCAGCTCTATAAACTTGAGCATGCAGTGTCTGACATCAAGTTGGACATTTTGGAGATGAAGTCATCTATCAGGTTGGCATACTGTCGTCATCTTGGGATGATAGATATCCTTGTACATAACACTGATGCTTGCACCGCGCTGCTTGCCATGCGCAGGAACATGGGCTCGTCCTCCAGCATGAGCATGGCTGAGATAGTTGCCGATTACGAGGTAAACAATCGTGGAGAAGGACTAGTCGGGCCTTTCGGGGGCGACTGCCAGTTTGCTGCTAGGGCTGCTGAAGAATTCTTCTCAAAGATCCATGGGCTGATGCGTGCGATAATGGTCACTGTCGTAATGTACTCTCCGTCGGGCGCCACCCTATCATTGGCTCCAGGCATCAACGGCACTGCTCCTGTCAAAGACAGAACCGTCCCAGATGGTGCTAAACCGTACAGGCTGACAGAGGGCAGTTGCGTTTGGACTCAGTATGATACGCAACACCCGGGCCCTTGCAAGGGATACGTCCACTATGTTGCCAGTGTGGTCACTCTGGATGGTCACAATATCATGGTTGACTGGGGTATTGCTCAATTTGCAAAGCTACCGAGCGACATGATGATGTTTGTCTGATGATTGCAAATCCTTGTTGACCGCATTAGTGACTGACTGTACGCTTGCACGCACTGCATGGCTGGTGGCATGATGTGGCATGACCGGGTTGGAATGCATGCATGGTGGTCAGGCCTGTGGTGTGGTTGGAGAGAGAGGCGATTGTTTAGGGAAGACACCAGAAGTTTAAGTGCTCAACCTCACATACAGGCCCAACCTGAAAAATGTTTTCTCTCCTCTCCTCTGTACGTAATTGGAAGTTGAAACGCACCTACGCTATATTGCGCTTATTCTGGACAACAAGTGGAAAGCTATACTTAATAAACAATCAATATGATTGACAAGTCTTTACTCCTACTACTACCTATCTGCATCGCTACCTTCGCTTTATTTACATAGCAAGGATTGAGCTTGAGACTACGCGCGCTCGAAATAAGGCAGTTGCTGCTCGACTGAAGATTGAGCTTGAGACTGATCGCGCTCTAATTAAGGCAGATTCTGCTCGAGTGAATATTCTGGAGATTGAGCACTCTCGAAAGAATGCAGCTGCTGCTCGAGTGAATAGTCTGGAGATTGATCTTGAGACTGAGCGCGCTCGAAATAAGGAAGTTGCTGCTCGTCTGAAGATTGAGACTGAGCGCGCAGAAGCACTTGAGAAGCAACTGATGTACAAACTGTCAAGCATGACTGTCGAGCAATGGACTTCCCTGAACGATCATGACAGGCGTCTCAATGAGGATCTTTGCAAACAATACGGAATCCCCTTCCCCAACATGCATGAGGTCGCTCTGTGATGCTCTGTGATGTGACTCGACTCGACACAGGTGCCGCCTGATGCGAGAGGTCGGTCGGTCGCTCTGTGACTCGACTCGACTCGACTCGACTCGACACAAGTTCCGCCGTCCTTGATGAGAGTGGTCGGTCGCTCTATGATGTGACTCGACTATACACAGGTGCCGCCTGATGCGAGCGTTCGCTCGCTCTGTGATGTGACTCGACTATACACATGTGCCGCCTGATGCGAGAGTTCGCTCGCTCTGTGATGTGACTCGACTATACACAGGTTCTGCCTTCCGTTCCTCGAAAAACGAGTGTAAACGTCGTGTCCTAAGCCCCCCCACACCACCCAAGCCTGTGTACATCTACCTATCTGTATTTTGGGGGGCCTTCGCACCCTGTGAGTGAGTGAGTGAGTGAGTGAGTGAGTGAGTGAGTCGAGTCGACGTAGTAGTAGGCGTAGTAGTCGACAGTGTTCCGCCGTTTTCGCGGAGGAGGCGTGGCGTGTGTCACGATGATGATGATGCTTCTCGCGTTCGTTAGTTCGTTCGTTCGTTCTGTATTTTGGGGGGCCTTCGCACCCTGTGAGTGAGTGAGTGAGTGAGTGAGTGCGACGTAGTACAGTCGACAGTGTTCCGCCGTTTGCGTGCGTGAGTACTACTCCGATGACTTGACGCAGGCGTGCCGAATGAATCCGGTATTTGAGGCCCTTAGAAGTCTGATGCTTGATGTTAACTGTGATGGTGTCTAATGCTTGATGTGAACTGTGGGCTCCCGCTCCCCTCCGGTCGCCCACCCGCTCGGTTCCTCGCGGACTCCTTTGTGGGGGCTCCCCTCCGGTCGCCCCCGGTCGCTCCGCTGGGGGGGAGAGGTGAAAGGTGCTCCGCCACTTGCGTGGTGTGTGCATCTTATTCCTCTTCACTTGCGTGAGGTCGTGAGTGCACCATCATTCATCATGTCGTAGCCGCAATCCCATACAGCTAGGGACATTTGATATTGGGACACCTATTTTGGGGATTCTGAAAAGTTGACCAATTCAAGATTTGTAACCGATCTTGTCAATACAGATACTGTCTTCAGGTGATTGACACAAAAAATTCAAGGCATCTAAAGACACTGAATTTACATGTTCAAAGTACCCTGAAAAGTCAAACTGATGGCTAACATCGTGCGCATCAATAATCCTTTTCAAAGCGTTACTGTAATCAAATATATCTGCTACATCTGGAATTATTGGGAACATGCAGCGATATTTTCGCATGAGCAAACTAAAGACATTCTCAATAGCGTTAAACTCTGGACTGTAAGGAGGTACAAAGAGTGGTCGTATTCCTACAGAATCGAACATAGAAATCGTCTCCTTTGAATGATGGAACTGGATATTGTCAAGGACAGCGACTGTACCCCGCTGTACATGTAACTCAGATACAAACTGTACAAAGTCGACTTTCTTGCAATTGTGATCAAGGATCTTGTAATGAACGATACCTTTAGCAGAAACGGCAGCAATTAGTGTCAATTTGGACATTCGCAATGTCCTAGAAATTTGGATATTTAAACGTTTGCCGCGTTGACAGTACCCTCTGCGACAAGTGTCACCAATGTAAAAACCCGCCTCATCGATGCTTAACAAATCCGATGTCGGAACGGCTAAATACTCCTTACAAAAACGGTCGACAGAAGATTTGTGGTCATTCTTGTGCCGAACTGTTTTGTATGCGCGCTTGCGGGTGTAACCAAGTTTGCGTGTGTAGCGTCCACAAGTTTTTGGAGACATCTTGACAGAGGACAGAGAAGTCACACCCTCTGCAAGCTGAGACATTGTCAAGAAGGGATTGGAGTCAATCAGTTGTTTTATAGCAGCCTTGATATCTTCTGTAATGACACTCACCCTTTTCTTCCGATGATGTTTTATATTGGCTTTGGTGACCCAACGTTGGAGTGATGATTTTGATACTTTGTACAGCAAACTAACTTTCCTCAAACTACGATTATAGTATTTGTAGTGAACAACCGCGCGGTGTCTTATCTCTGCATCAATCATGATAACGTAGGAAATGTGTATAAGGAAATGTGGGTGCAATATTATATCACCAAAAGAAAAAGAATACTCACCCCCTCTTAATGGGGGTAGTGCAAGACAAAGGAGATGACATCATCAACATCAGCGTCGTCAAGAAGACGCTTAATTCTCTGTGCATGGATGTATCGAGGCATCAGATCTCCTCAAGGATACAAAGCATGGTACTCTTAATCAACCACGCAGTTGCAGAGGCATACTTATTCGCAAACTTTCATATCACAAGATGCCTCGATGATGGAGACTTTGACGTCAAGCAGTTGCCACACCTGGATCGGAACTTTTATTACAGGTGCCTCCTTGCGGTATCGACCTCCAATGTTCGAAAGGATACTCTGGGCCAGAGCTTCAATGATACCATGGTTGCTTTCGACGCCCTAAGACCTGCAGGCTACGTGAAGGTGGACGTTCGTCCTTGGGAACAAGTAATCGCAGACGTCTCAATACAAATGGCGACGATGGCGTGCAACAGCGTCTGGGCAAACGTGGACAGGGTCGTTATCAAGTACCTGCGCTTGAAACATCCCTCTCTGAAGAAACATTTCAAGAAGATTGTCAAAGCGGTGGTCCAGTACCCAGAATCGAAAATCGACACAATCATCCCAGAGGGCCTCGTGCATGCGATCCACGTCAAAGAGGTTGTCAGTCACTTGAGGGCTCTCTTTCCGCTGCCAAGAGGGAAGCAGTTCAACACTAGAGCGCACCTGACAATGCGATTGTTCCATCACGTGCTTACAGAGTTGGGAGAGGTCGGACGAGTGGATCCGAAAGATAAAAAAACAAAAAAAAGTCACCCCCGTCTGTTCAGTATCCTTCCTCGCAAGAACGGCTTCACAATTCCGTACGTCCCGATATCGTCCATGACTTTCATGAAGCTTCTCAGCATGGGTGATTCGCCACTCGAGAGCGTCTCTGGCGATGGACGTTACGAGAACCATACAATGCTGTGGCGAAAGTACTTTAATGTCCAAGGTCTTGAGACGAAAAGGTCTCGCTTTGACAACCGAATCCTCAGCGACGGTAAAGGGGTATCCGTCCAAATGAAGCAGAAGGGTATAGAAGAGGTCGTTGAAGAAGGAGAAAACGCAGGCTATCCCAAGGACGCAAATATCGTAGAGTGCAAGGACGCAGTGGGTGCGCTGCGTGTCGGAGTAGACCCTGGAATGACAGATATCGTCACGGTAGCATCTTCTGCAGGTCGCATCGAGTCTTTCAGCTCGGCTCGCTTTAGCGAAGTTGCTGGGTACAATACAAGCAAGCGTCGCACCTACAAATGGAATGACGAGACTCAAGACCTCGTGAAGTCCATTCCATCGCCTAATACGAGCAACATGGTCGACCTGCAGGACCATGTCAGAGCTTATCTCAAAGCGCTCCCGATCCTCCTACAACACAGAGCCAACAAAGGCTACCGATCTATGCGATTCTTTCGATACGTTGGTAAACAGAAGACGATTGAAAAGGTATGCGATGTGATTGCACCAAGGGCACAGACGACCGTTGTTGGCTTCGGCAACTGGTCCAACCAAGGGTATGGTATCAGTCGTTCATGTTCTGGGCCCATCAAAGAGATCAGGAGGTGCCTCTCACGTCGTAAGAATGTTTTGTTCAAAAACGTTGACGAACGCAACACTTCTTGTAAATGTCACGGCTGCTTCCAGAGGCTTGTCAACATGAAGGCAGACAGCGTAGTCTGGCGCGGAGTTTGCAAAGAGTCCCCAATCGACGGGTCTATAACTGTTGAGAAGCAGAAGATGGTGGTGAAGAACGTCAAGGTTCACAAAGTACTGCACTGTAGAGACAGTGTCAAAAGCGCATCATCCAATGTGCGCTGTGGTGCAACCTGGAACCGAGACGTGAACGCTGCCAAGAACCTTCTTCTGCTTCTGACAACGTGGATGGACGGGAGAGAGCGACCTGAGGCATTCTGTGTTCCCTCGCCTCCCCCCAAAACCACAGTTTCCATCGAGGCGAGTGTGAGCGCTAAACCGACCGACCCACCTGGGTTTGTCAGCAGCTTGCCTTGTTATCCTTTGGGCCAGCTTAAATGCTGAAATACAGAGATGAAGGGCAAAAATATGTACTCGCCTTTAGCTGATCTACCCATTGGGTTCAAGGGTCACCGGTAGGGCGTCCCACAAATTGCGTCTCCGACTGTATACCCGCGTGTCGACTTCCGTTGAATTTAAGCTACCCGTATATCCTCGAACCTATGAATTTCTTATTACACATCCGGGGGACATGTAGTAAGAAATAAGTTCGCTTCCTTGCTGAATCCTCGGAGAAATGCAACACCACATCCCTCAAAATCGCAAACGTACAATTTGACAACGTTGATATCCCCTTGGATGGCGGGTACCACACTTGCTCTCGCATCAATGGCTTCTGTTCTTCATGTCTGCGTCCAATGGCACCTGCAATCAGCAGCATTCACAATACTGACGTGCGCAGCCAAAACATATAGATGACATATTGTCATTGCTCATTGCATGCACACACACCTCCTTTTCAGGATGACCAAATACACCGTCCTTGCTGTTCATGTTCTGCATGGTCACGCGTACGTTGGGGCAATGCTCCTTGAGCACTGTTCCCAGTTTGTGGTAAGTCGGAAGCTGTCCCACTGCCACCCACGCGTCCATGAACTCGCTGCCTCCCGCTCCGCCCCGGGCCATTCCAAACATGGTGGACGCGGCAATAATGACACCATTGTAGTCAGCAATCGAATAGGGAATTGATGCTGCTGCAATACTGCTAGATGCGTGTTGCTGAGAATATTCCCACTCTCCCTTAGCCTTGGCTCTGGACTTGTAAAATGTCAGGCTGGGTGCCTCGTTGTTGCTGGGGTATCCCTCTGCCTCGCACATGTTCAGCACACGAACAAACGTGCCGGTGAACCCTTGCTGTGCTACGATGTCCTCGATCTCCTGTGCTGTAATCTGCTGCCCAAACGAACAGACAAGGGCACCATGTTGTGTTGAACCACTCCACGTCCCATGGCCACAGAATCACAGAACTGCGACATCCGTGCCGGGCTGCAGGAGATGCTGTATGGCGGCTCGCAGGTCCCGTTTTGGAACCTCGGAAGTGCCGCCCAGAACGTTGCAGCTGAATCCTTCTCCCAGCGACTCCTTAAAACGCTCAACATCCGTTGCAAAAACCGTCGTGCTGTACGTACGGAGGTCGCGGGGGAGCAGAGCCGCCTCCTCTAGGACTCGCGTGAGGCGCGCCTCCAGGTTCAAGGCGTAGCTGGGTGAGACTAGCAATGCACGCTTCATCTTGTGGTAATAGTCTTGGGGGGATATAAATAAATCACAGTCCTGCGCGCACAACACCAATATGCATTTTTAGAACTCATCAACAATGATAGATAACATAACATTGACTGCAGCCGGGTGTTGTGCAAGTAAAGCATCTAGTTCAGCGTCGCCATCCATGACCTGCAATAAAGAACATGAATGGATACTTACCTCGGTACTTACCCTTCGGTCGCCCCCGGTCGCTCCGCTGGGGGGAAGAGGTGAAAGGGGCTCCGCCGCTTGTTTAATAAAATCAGCAACTGAATCCCTCTGCCCCGCTCTACGGGGCCCGCGCTCCCCCCTTCAGAAACCCAAAAGGGTTCTCAAGCAGAATCCTTCTTGAAACATGCGTCTTCTTTGGAGGCCCTGACCACAGTGAGAGTGGTCGCCGTGTGACTCGACATGATCCGCCGTGACGAGAGTGGTCGCCGTTTGACGTGAGTCGACACTGCGTTCCGAAGAACCTGCCAGCTTGTAATTATGCGCTACGTACCTCTGTAATGGTCACGTTTCACCAACTTGCTATTATCCATGGTGGAACAACACCATAGCAAGCCTAGTCTTGTGACCGAGGTATGTAGCTTCTCAATCACAGACACCGATTGTCTTTTATCTGCGCCTTCGAGAGTGCCCATTGAAGGACCAGCCGCACTGAAGCGATCGCCTCTCTTCCTGGACACGCCGACTGTAGCTTGGTTGGTTGCGTTTATTATATGCATCAAATTCCCTAGTCAGGTGAGTAAATGAGCATCACACAGACAACTTGTAAGCCACAAGTAATGTACATTTTAGGGCGCAGGGAAAGTGGGAAGAGTCACGCTATCACTCAACTTATTGCTCAACATTCACCAACCACTCTAATATTGGTCATGACAGAACATAACAAGGAGTACCATGCTTTACATAAACCAGAGGCAACGTTGTGTAAACTGTCTGAATCAGAATCAGAATCACCTTCACTTGACGGTTTCAATGTGCTAGCATTTGATGACATCCATCTTTTTAATGTACAAGGCCGCCAATTGTTACACAATGCCATGCAGTCGAAAGCTCGTGCCGTCATCGTGTCTGTCTCTCACCCGTGCAGCATTCCCCTAGCCGGTCGAGACACCATCTTACAACTCAGTCAGTATCATGACCATCACGGATCTGACTGGGTGAAGATGTTGAAGGCCACGTATGCATTCCAACTAGCTGCAAATGTGCCTGGTTCTGGAAATACATCCACAGGCACAGCCCCACCGTTGTGCTGCACTGCCAAGTGGGTAGTTTCCATGTCACAATAGTGGGCAAGTGTGACACGGACAACCTCATTGGCTCCATCCTCTGAGGTGATGCTGAAGGCCCACACGTTATCCAAAATCATCAAGCTCGAGAGTCTTTGTCAAAGTGATCGTGTATGCGCCCTCCCCATTTGGACTCTTCTGCACCCAAGGTCCATAGGTTTTGTTGGTGTTGGGGCCAATCTTGATAATCAAGAATTCCCATGCGCCATCGACAGATGTCGATATCCCCATCATGGAGGACCCTCCAATCTTGACTTTCTTGATATCCATCTGAACATGGCCACCAGCAAGCAAATATTTGGATGACATGGGGGCGCTCGTGAATGGAAGGAATGGGAGATACACAAATTAGCAACTCCCATGAAATTTCATGATTGTCACACCGAACCGTTGCGTGAAAGGATATCATTCAAAATTATTTGAGAACAACTGTATTTAAAAAAAAGTGTTACACTTATTAAAAATGAACCGCACACAAATCGGATCCGGCTCCAAGGAGAGAATAAATTTGTTTAATGAGTGCGCTAAGAAAAACAATAGCGCACGCAAAAAATACGAAGTGAACACTGTCAAATATAATAATGTTAAACTGTCTAAACAGCAAAAGATTAATATCATTGAATGGATAAAGCAAAAATGGGGGGAAATGTGGATAAACTGTTGACGTACAAGGGTATGAAAGCGATCCAGGATGAGTTGTTGTGCCGATTCTTGCGTCCGTCCGAGGTTATCGACATTTGTAACATGCTGCGATTATATCCAGTCATAAACTATGCCACCGTGCCCATCGTGCCGGACGTTAATGTGTCAGAGTTGTTGGGACGCTTGGGAGAAAAAAATATCAAAATGACAGAAAAATTCCATCTATTGTACATCTGGTACCATTCGAGTACCCATCAAATGGTTCTTTACGCTACAGACGAGGACTCAAAAAAAGCAATATCAAATATTAAACTCGCTATCGACGATATTGATAAAAAGTTCATAGACAATTCCAAACAAATCGAATGGAATTCAAAAGAATACGTTTCGAAGATGGACCCATACGCGCGCACATTCAATCCTGCAATTTCTACCACTCGCACATTCAATCCTGCAATTTCTACCACTCGCACATCCAATCCTAAAACGTCCACCACTCGCACATCCAATCCTAAAACGTCCACCACGCGCACATCCAATCCTAAAACGTCCACCACGCGCACATCCAATCCTAAAACGTCCACCACGCGCACATCCAATCCTAAAACGTCCACCACGCGCACCACCCCTAAAAATTCCACCACTCTGACCTCCTCCACTAAAACTTCCAAACTGAATCATACTGCTCGCACATTTAAGCCTAAGTAGATTTTTTGTGTTCGAGTGTAAATGTGGGCCTGTAGCGTTTGTAGCGTTTGTATGGCTCTCAGAAATAATACGCATTGCTGGAGGCGCTGAATTCCACTGCCCCACTCCATGGGGCCCGCGGTTTCCCCTTCACAATCCCGATAGAGTTGTCAAGACACGTGGTCTTCAGGTCCCCTTTAATATGCGTGGGAGCGAGTCAGCAGCTGAATTCCACTGCCCCACTCCGTGGGGCACGCGATTCCCCTTTCATAATCCCGACATAGTTCTAAAGCAGACTTCTGCTTGAGGTTTGTTTCTTTAGAGAGAGGAGAACGTTACACACTTAGCAAAACAATGCTGTTATTGTAGAGAGAGAGAGGGAGCGTTACATACTCAGCAAAACAATGCCGAGACCTGTATGGATCAAAGTTGTTTACACTCGTTTTTATTAAAACAATAGTTTAGTTCCTAATCTGTCAACGGGGTTGTAGCTCAGTGGTAGAGCGTGAGTTTAAGTCAATTTTATTCATTCCTTGATCATGTCGCCCACTGAGCGATGTATAAGATCCGGGTTCGAATATCGGTACCTCCAGTGTTTTGCCAAAGTTCCACCTTCAGTTAATCAAGTTACCTGGGTTAATCAAGTTACCTGAGTTAATTAATTTAACTAAGTTAGTCAATTTCCTGGCTGCGGATATCTTGACTGAAGACGCGTCCACCGCTGTCACGATCATACGACGAATTGTCACAGATCCAAGTGTTGTTCCGTCTTTCATGTCAATGTTGATGAGATGCGGTAGCCAGGACGAAAGTCTACTCGCGCACATAGTGGCCTGCTGTATGTCTTTCAACACATTGGCACGAAAAGTGCGTTTATAGCATGTGATAATACAAGGGGGGCATCCCCGTTGGCGCGCTTGAAGCAGCCGTCATCTAAGACGTACTCCACAGCGACGAGGAACAAACGTGACGATGGGGATGTGTGGTGTTTTTGTTTAATTAGGTGGCGCAATGCGTTATACTCCAAGACGCGTGGATCTCCGGAAGTAGCCGATGACGTCCGCAGTGCATTGAGACGTCTGACTCGGCAGTGGAGGCGATCAATAAACTTGGATGTGTT
The DNA here is from genome assembly GCA_013435795.1 of Chlamydomonas sp. ICE-L. Classification (NCBI taxonomy): domain Eukaryota; kingdom Viridiplantae; phylum Chlorophyta; class Chlorophyceae; order Chlamydomonadales; family Chlamydomonadaceae; genus Chlamydomonas; species Chlamydomonas sp. ICE-L. Next base: position 849,039 of record JACBWV010000921.1, read on the forward strand.
GAGACTGTCGTCCATGTCCAGCGCCGCCCTTCCTATTTTGCGGACTGGGTTTGAAATGGGCTGACAAGGTTGTGTCGGCAACGCGTCGATGAAGACTCTTTTCTTCGCGCATACGTGGATGTGGCAATGGTTCTTATGACTCCAATCTCAAAAGAGGGAGAGATATTCGCGTCTGTATGGCTGTAATCTGTATGGATTTTGCGTTATTTGTAGATGGAAGAAAGGAAAGGAGGAGGAGGGTGGTGTGCGAAGGACGCGCTAGGGAAGAGGATGATGAGGAGAAGAAAAGAAAAATATGCAGGCTCGGGGCGAGGAGGGCCTTTTATGATGCCCGGTGATCGTACCGCCAGCAATACACAAGGATTGGATTGGGTATGCCTGGCGGCACGTCCTCGGTGCCGCAATCAAGGCTGTCGACGCCACCTGTCCACACGTACTGGAATACAACATCGGCCATCTCCCTAAAGACGGCACCTGAATCGCCCGCGTCAAGTTGGTAGTGTAGTAAGCCTCGTATCCAACGTCGATACGGGGGCTTGACTCGAGGGTAATTTCTGCGAAGGTACCGGAGCAGGGCAGTCAGTCTCAGCCTCCACACAAGCACGCGGATTAAGTACGTGGATTGCGAATATCATCTTTGAGTTCTTCGGGTACTTCGACGTCCCATGAAAGACGAGTGTAAACAAGTCAGATCCGACACGTGTTTCCGCGCGCCCATGAAAGACGAGTGTAAACAAGTCAGATCCGACACGTGTTTCCGCGAGTCATCATCTGAATTCCACTGCCCCACTCCATGGGGCCCGCGTTCCCCCTTCACAATCCCGACATAGTTCTCAAGCAGAAGTCTGCTTGAGAAAGTCGCATTGGCATGTGTGAGAATGAATGAATGGACGAACTGACGAGTAGGATGCGCAAGCCTCCGTGGATACCAGATGGACGAGTATGATACGCAAGCCGCCGCCTGTGTCGTGATAGAGTGCGTGCGCTATCTATCTATCTATCTATATATCTATCTATATATCTATCTATCCTATCCTATCTATCTATCCATCCTATCCTATCCTATCTAATGCACCGAGTATGCGTCATGTTTCCTCCATTCCGTTTACCTATCACGTGCGTGCGTATGTTTGCTTGTGCATCCAGTAGTGTGTCTCATGCATGTGAACTGTGGCACAGGTTCCGTCATGATGCGAGAGGTCGGTCGCTCTGTGACTCGACTCGACACACGTGCCGCCGTGATGCGAGAGGTCGCCATGTGACTCGACTCGACTCGACTCGACACAGATGCCGCCGTCCTTGATGAGAGTGGTCGCCGTTCCTCTAAAAACGAGTGTAAACGTAGTGGCCTAAGCCCCCTCCCCCAAATCCTGTGTAGTGCTGGCGGCGGTATGCCAACCTGGATGGTGCTCCTCAAGCGTATGCCATCATCCGGGCATGGTTCACATTAGATGGTTACAACTTAGTCCCTGTAGAATGGTCCAATCACTTCCCCATCAGGGTATCTGTTGAATCCATACAAAAAAGCACGTGGCTCTTCGTTGACCAAGGTTTGAATTGCAATGTGTGTGTGGAACCGATGCTGATTATCTAACTCTAAGTGGATTATAAGCACTTCATGTGCAAATGGAAGCCTTAGTGTAATGGCGTTGGAAGTTGACGTAATATCTTGGACAAACTTGGAGGCCCAGTCTTGGTCCATAACATGCATAGACCGGTCAATAATGTTACAGTTTGAATCTCTATGTAGTTTGGCCAGAATATCTGTTTTCTCATTGAACTGCATGGGGCTTGAGGAGTGGCACATCCAAGATGAAGAGGCAATCCCCATCGATGCTTTCGGGCGTGAGCCACAAACTGCACTCGAGGCTCGATTCTGTTGATAGTGTTACTGTTAATGATGATGATGATTGAGTACCGTAGAATAAGAAGACGAATGAATAAGCCCAAGTGTTACAGTGAATCTTTTACAAACAACATACACATTGTGTAAGACTTGACAGTTAGTTACACAGTAGTGTGTAGTGTGTCTAATGCTTGATGTGAACTGTCTCCCGCTCTCACCCGCTCGGTTCCTCGCGGACTCCTTTGTGGGGGCTCCCCTCCGGTCGCCCCCGGTCGCTCCGCTGGGGGGAAGAGGTGAAAGGGGCTCCGCCGCTTTTTGAATACAATCCATTGTTTGCCGATGGACTATGGCTGTACATGGACAGCTCGTGGCCAGAAAGGGCAGCGGCGGCGTGAGGTCCGTGCGCAGAAGACGAAGCTTCACGAGCTCCAGCATCCGTGGAGGTATTGCGCCTCAAGACGTTCGCTCCTTCTCTTGCTCAACAACGGCAAAGATGGATATATCTATCTATCTATCCATCCTATTCTATCCATCCTATCCTATCTATCCTATCCTATCTATCTAATGCACCGAGTATGCGACATGTTTCCTCCGTTCCGTTTGCTTCGATCCTGTATGTATGTATCCATTCAGCTTGACGTGTGTACGTGTATGACTTGTATATACAATCGTTTGTATTCATTCTCTCTCTTGTGAGCATGTCCACACCGTTCCGCATAATGCTTCGACACTCTTTCTACTGTCTGAGTGTCTGTCTGTTCGCTTGTTCGTATATCAAAGGATGACCCGTTGAACAATTTTACACACTCCATCCATTTTTCAAGTACGTCAACGAAGTGAGTCCGGAAAGCGGTGATATGTCGTCCACGTCGGTGTTCGAAATATCCAGGTGGTGAACCAACGAAGTGAGGGCGGAAAGCGGTGATATGTCGTCCACGTCGGTGTTCGAAATGTCCAGGTGAACCAACGAAGTGAGTCCGGAAAGCGGTGATATGTCGTCCACGTCGGTGTTCGAAATGTCCAGGTGCACCAATGAAGTGAGGGCGTACAGTGGTGATATGTCGTCCACGTCGGTGCCCTTCATGTTCAGGTGAATCAACAAAGTGAGGGCGGAAAGCGGTGATATGTCGAGCACCTTGCTCCGGCGACGAAACGAAATGAAGCCGGACAGCGGTAATCGGTCTTCGACCACACATGTGTACGCCATGTTCAGATGAACCAACGAAGTGAGGCCGGACAGTAGTGATATAGAGGGTACACGTGTGCCCTCCATGTTCAGGTGAAGCAACGCAGTGAGGGCGGACACCAGTGAGATGTCTTCGAGCTTGTATTTGAGATGCGAAATGTCGAGGTGAATCAACGAATTGATACCGGACAGAGATGATAGGTATTCCACGTCGGTGCCCTCCATGTTCAGGTGAATCAACGAAGTGAGGGCGGAAAGCGGTGATAGGTGTTCGCCCACACGTGTGTACGCCATGTTCAGATGAACCAACGCGGTGAGTCCGGAAAGCTGTGATATGTCTTCGAGTTTGTTTCCGATATGCGAAATGTTGAGGTGAACCAACGCATTGAGTCCGGAAATCGCTGATAGGTGTTCGTCCACGTACGTGAGGTGCGAAATATCTAGGTGAATCAACGAAGTGAGACCGGACAGCGGTGATATGTCTTTGAGTTTTGCTTGGATTAGCGAAATGTCTAGGTGAATCAACGAAGTGAGGGCGGCCAGTGGTGATATGTCGGTCACAAGTTTGTGCGCCATGTTCAGGTGAATCAACGAAGTGAGTCCGGACAGAGCTGGTATGTTGTACAGAGGTGTGTGCAACATGTTCAGGTGTGTCAACGAAGTGAGTCCGGAAAGCGGTGATAATAGGTCTTCGTCCACGTAGGTGTGCGACATGTTCATGTGCGTCAACGAAGTGAGTCCGTACAGTGGCGATATGTCGGTCATTCGTTTGTGAAGTGTGCTGTGTTGATGGTTGTTTACACTGAAGAATGGTTGTTTACACTTCATTCGAGGACTACGATACGAGACGATGAGGGACGAGAATCCGCCCCTGCTTGGTGGACCTACCTTATAACATTCGATTCTTTACACCAGCCTGTATCCTTTGAAAATCCCTCGCAAATTTTCGTTTCCGCGGCTTTTGACGCGGCTTTGCTCTAGACACCTGACGCTTAGGTGACGTTCCAGGTCCGTCTTGATCGTGCTGAGTTTCCCGTTGAAATATTCGCATGTCTTGAAGCGTTCTTTGGCCTCCTTCAGCAGAAATGCGCTGTCCGGGCTGGCCGCGACGTGCTCTTCGACGAACATAGCCACGGCGTTGTTCGTGTTCAAGTACATCGCACTGGTCTTCTTTAACGAATCGGGCATATCGAACTTGTACTCGTATGCAAACGCGTGTAGAAGGGTGCGTAGGAACTCCATGCGCATCGCGCCGTCTGCCTTGAATGACTCTACAAGCCCTGCGTCTCGTGGGAAGAGGAATTTGGCGGCGTCCGCATCATCCGTGTCCACAAACCGACTGATGTAGTCGCCCAATGCTATCTCCATGACTTCGAAGAACTTTGTCTTCTCGTTAGAGGCGGACGCGTTGGCGCCGGCGTGTATGTGAAAGAGCTCTTGTCCGCTGTCTCCGTACAGCTGTCTAGCAAATGTGTGGATGAGGTATTCTCGTTGGTTGTCGTCGGGGTGCATCGTGTCCCAGTATTTCCGCACGCGGTCTGCTGATTCCGCGCACACTGCGACATTGTAATCGAATCCCACGGACATGGAGACCATGTCCTCCGGATGCCCTTGACGGAAGACGCCGTTTTTGAGGTCCCACACGCCGTTGTTGAACCCTAAGAGGTTTGGGTCGGCGTCGAGTTTCTTCATGAAGTCCGGGTCGTCAAAGTACTCGAGCATCTCTTTCAGGATGTTGTTCTTGAAGGTCGTGTTCTGGAGGCGCTCGGTGATGTTCGCTAGCCGTTCGGCGGTCTCGTTCTTTGTGATCGCGTTGCTCTGCATGTCGTAAGCTCTCTCCTTGTGCAGAGCGGTCATGAAGTGATCTCGAACAATGGTGGACAGCTCGTGCTTGACTTGGAACTTGGCGACCGTCACCCATCGCCCGTCGAATACGTACCATAATAGCTTTCCGTTCGTACTCGCGGCAGCGATGCGGTTTCCAAGTATTCGTTTCGCGATGCGCGCGATCTCGTTATGGCTCCCGTTGCACGCGCGGACGTCCTCCTCAATGTGTAGGAACATGACCGAACAATAATAAAATGTATGTATGTATGTGTCTTGCTGGCTGTGAAGAGGAGAACAAGGTTTGTTAAAGGGTATTCTGCGTTGTTTACACCACTTCCACGAGACGATGAACATTGGTTGTCATGTGCGCCATGATCGCTGTCGAGCTGCTCATATGTTATCCCAATGCGCGCGTTTACACCATTATTATAGGCCTGACGGCTCGTCTTCAGTCTCGAATTCGTACGCGACAGGCGACGCTACGTCAACCAGGTGGTTGTACATGGACAGCTCGTGACCCGAAAGGGCAGCGGCGGCGTGCGCGTTGCTCGGCGTCAGATCCGTGCGCAGAAGACGAAGTTATACGAGCTCGAGCATACGGCAGACACTCTCAGGGCACAGGCGGTAATTTCTCTCCTCCTTTGTGCGTTTGCATTTTACCTGCACCCGCTTGGTCTCGCTCACCATATCCAGACCCACGGCGTTCAATATCATCTTAACCGCCTTGGACACCTTGTGCAGGTCCCACCCGTCGCGAACGCCACACGAGGCCTGCCTGAACAGCCTAGCGGTGTTGTTGTATTCTCGGAACATCTGTGTTCCCTTGAGCTTTGCGTCAAACGCTGTCATCAGATTTGGTATGACGGTCGTAGTGTCGAATGGGGACGAAAACCCCAGAGCATCGAGTGTCTCCTCTACTAGAACGATCTTCAGCAACCCTGAGTGCTCCGTCGTGTGCACGTCGGCTCCGCGAACCGGGCGCAGGATCGGGCACAGCAGGCGCGACATGAGCCGCGCCTTCGGAGAGCCGACAGCACCAGGCTTGTTCTCCAGAAGGAACGCCTCGTCGACGCGGTCGATGCCCCATGCAGAGCAGTAGCGGCTCAGGTACAGAAGGAACTTGTCGTCCTCGCTCGCGTCGTTGGCCATCACCCGCTGCTCGATAGCATCCATGAGATCCTTGCGCCGCATGGCAGTGGGCACATCGCTGAGGATGTCGGTGACGCCGCCGGCGACAGGGCCGGTGACAGTGTCAGGGGCAGTGACAGTGACAGGGACAGCTCCGGCGACAGTGGCGGCGACAGTGTCAGGGGCAGTGACAGGGGTAGACCCGGTGAGCGCATCCAGCTGCTCTTGAGCCTTGAGGACGCGCATTAGGAGCTCGCTTGTCGCCTCCACGTCGCCCTCAGCCGGCGCGTGCACGCGGGCTGCACTGACCGCAGCGTAGCTGGTGCCGAGGTCCATGCGGTGACCTGCATGCTCCAGAAGGTCGGCGAAGCAGGACACGTAGTCGAAGCTGGCGTTGTAAATCTCCGCAAGAAAGTAGCTCTCGACATTCATCTTCAGTGTCGGTGGAGCCACGGTCGCAAACAACGGGGCGAGAGCGCCACCCGAGAGCTCCTGCAGTGTGTGGTCGTCTCCACCGTCAATCGCGGGGACGTGCTTGACATCGGAGCAGGTGGAGAAACCCTCCATCCACCTGCGTATTTGGGAAATGTGGTACCCAACGGGACAATTAATTATATAGCAAAGCGTGTTTTAGAATTGTCCCTTTGGGTACCACCTCTCTATCACGGGGGTACGTGCTTGACCTCTAAGCAGGTTGCAAAACCTTCCATCCACCTGCGTCAGTTTTCAAGCACCGAAGGGATAATTAATATAGCAAATAGTGTTTTATAAGTATCCCTTCACCCACCACTTTTACAATTTTACAATTTCACCCCCTCGATTGCACCTGAGCCACTGGTAGAGGTCGACGTGTGTCAAGTGCTGTCGGGTTGCCTCGCGGGCCACTCGCATGTTCTTGGCGACGAACGTCCTGACGTCGGTGTCGACCAGGTGTCGCACGCGTCCGGTCATCTGCAGCGCGCCCATCGGCGCCGCGGACCCGGGGCACAGGTATAGGTACATCCTGTCAAAATGCTCGGTGCTGAAGTCGACGCCCGCCGATATGGTCGGCGTGTACACGACGATCCGTTTGCTGCTCCAGAGTGCGTCTACGTCTATGAGCTTCGCCTTGACTGCGTCTGCTGTCTTGGACGTGTGCAGCAGGCAGAGTTTGGCCGCGTCCTTCGGGTCGTCGAATGTGTCAAGTGCGGCCTTGTGCACCTGCATCGCTCGCTCTTGGCTGAGCAAGACGACAACGACGTTCCTGCCTGCGGTGATGTCGTCTCTGATCTGCGCGCTCCATGTCACCTCGTCCTTCGATATGGCGAATGTGCGCGCGTTCTCCGGTAGTCGTTGACGACGAGCAGCTTGCGCAAGCCGGCCTGCTTGAGGAATTCTTTCGTGACGCTGCCCCATGTCGCGTCCATTGTGACGACGCCGGTTGTCGTCGCGTTGAGCGTGTCCGCCAGCCCCTGTATCTCAGCCAATGGGTTGACGACGGTTGGCGACATGAAGTGTCTCAGCAGTGACTCGACCTTGTCGAGCACAACTATGTCAAAGCCCGATGTGAGGTATCGCATGCACGTGTGCTCTGCGAGCCTGTGTAGCGACTCTATCTGGCAGATTACGCGCGGTGTCTTGTCCCTTCGCCTGAGGTCCTGTGGGGTGACGTCGGCGTCTAGGTATGATACAAATCCCTTGCGCGCCAGTTTTCTCTTGTGCTCTAGCGCGAGCGACTGTCGGTATGTGACGACGAGCACGGTCTTGTCCTCGCCCACGCGTTCTAGGAGTGCGTCTAGCATGGTGGACTTTCCTGACCCCATCGGGCTGCGCACTGAGAGCGTGTTGACGTCCTTGCGCTCCGTGTCTAACCACACGTCGACCGCCTGCTGCATCTCTAGGCATGCGTCGATGTCTATGTACCTACTGTTGACGTGCACGGCTCCGCGTCCCACGCGTCGCCTGCGGGTTCCGCGAGTCTTCCGATGCACGCGGGCTCGTGGTTGTCGCATGTGGCGGAGAAGCACTTTACGAGGCAGTTTCCTGCATGTGTCTACGAAGCATCGCATGTTCTGCTCTCCGTTGTGTATGTTCCTGTGTAGCACGGTTCACTCCTGTCACTGTAGTTGAACCTGACGCCTACGGCTTGATCGAATGCGTCCTCTGCGGGTTGTCTGTCGTGGAATGCTGACGGGTTGCATGTCTCGTCTGAGTAGGTCGAGCATGCGCACGATTATGTCGGCGCTTCGGACGTGCGGTTCCTTCTCTACGGCCTTTGCGATGATGGTTCCCGCCGCTCTGACTGCGTCTGCGACTGTTTGCGTGCGCGGTCGTGCCGGCCATGCGATCCCGTTCTTCTTGACGTATCTTGGTATGTGCTCTGGCACCTGTATGACTGCGGCATCCTCTGGCACGTTTGAGATGACTGTCCTGAGTGCTGTGTCTGGGTCATCCTTGTGGTGCTGCTTGAGCGGGACGAGGACCGAGTCCACGTCCTTGTTGAACTTGCACGACCCTAGCATGCGCATCTCCCTGTCCCTGTGTACACGCCTATGTCTACAAGCTTCCCGACTCCGTTTGGGTCTAGCTGCTGCAGTCTCATGGCGAGGTGTGCTGCGCCTGTGGTGTCTGACTGGTGGTTGCTGCTGTACACGTGGAGCGGCGTTCCTGTGCGCGCCGTGTCGATGATGAGGTGCAGGCTGAGCTTCTTGGCGTTTGGGCTGACGAGCCATATGAGGTCGTTGTCGACGTCGATCTGGATTCCGTAGTCGTTGCTGAAGATCATCTTGATTGCGTCCTCTGTGTGTGCGACCAGCGCGGCGACGTCTGGGAAGGGCACCTGGTCGTTCGGAAGTGGTGGACCGTCAATGTCAAGGTACGGCTTGCATGGCTTTCCGAACGGTATGATCTCGAACGCGTGTCTCGCGTGTCCCTTGAGTCTTTGCAGCGCCTTGTTTGCGTCTGTCCATTCCTTGTAGCATCCGAACTGTCTCCATCCACTGAACGGGTCCTGCAGCTGCATCTGCGCGCGTGCGTGCATGATCGTCGCATCTGCCTGCATGCTCGCCTTTGCGCCTGCGCCCCTGTGCCAGTTTGCTCCCAGCCCATGATGGGTGGGCATGGCGCCAAGTTGGCCTTGGGTTGTTTTTGTGCGTCCGTCGGCATCGTTTCAAACTTCTTCAGTCGGATAATCCAATTGCGCGGTTTAAATGGAGATTCGTGTGGATAACCCTTTGGTATGGTACAACATCTACATTTTGCTTACTCTGATCTGTTTACACCATAAAACATGTCAGATCCGTAGAGGTTCACACGAGTCCGCATTCAATTCAATTCCGTGCTTGACCTCTAAGCAGATTGCGAAACATTCAATCCACCTGCGTCAGTTTTTTAGCAGTGGTCCCCAAAGGGACAATTAATTATATAGCAAAGCGTGTTTTAGAATTGTCCCTTTGGGTACCACTTTACAATTTCACAATTCACCCCGTGGGTCAAGCAGACGTCTGCTTGAGACTACACGTGTTCCCCATGCGTCTCGAAGCGCGCGCGTAAGCAGGTCAGATCCTACACGTGTTTCCGCGAGTCATCAGCTGAATTCCACTGCCCCACTCCGTGGGTCCCGCGATTCCCCTTTCATAATCCCGAAATAGTTTGTCAAGCAGACTTCTGCTTGAGGTTTGTTTCTGTAGAGAGAGGAGAACGTTACACACACAGCAAAACAATGCTGCTACTGTAGAGAGAGAGAGGGAACGTTACATCCATCTGGGGGAGAGGGGGGACGTTACATACTCAGCAAAACAATGCCGAGACCTATATGGATCAAAGTTGTTTACACTCGTTTTTATTAAAACAATAGTTTAGTTGCTAATCTGTCAACGGGGTTGTAGCTCAGTTGTATAGCGTGATGGTTAAGCCAATTTCTTCATTCCTTGATCATGTCGCCCACTGATGGGTTCGAATCTCGGTACTCCAGTGTTTTGCCAAAGTTCCACCTTCAGTTAATCAAGTTACCTGAGTTAATTAAGTTAACTAAGTTAGTCAATTTCCTGGCTGCGGATATCTTGACTGAAGACGCGTCCACCGCGATCCACAGCTGTCACGATCATACGACGAATTGTCACAGATCCAAGTGTTGTTCCGTCTTTCATGTCAATGTTGATGAGATGCGGTAGCCAGGACGAAAGTCTACTCGCGCACATAGTGGCCTGCTGTATGTCTTTCAACACATTGGCATTTCCAGTTTTGGCAGGGGCTTTGAGGATTTTCGTCTCCACCACGAAAAGTGTGTTGATAGCATGTGAGAATACAAGGGCGTCCCCGTTGGCGCGCTTGAAGCATCCGTCATCGAAGACGTACTCCACAGCGACGAGGAACAAACGTGACGATGGGGATGTGTGGTGTTTTTGTTTAATTAGGTGGCGCAATGCGTTATACTCCAAGACGCGTGGATCTCCGGAAAGTAGCCGATGACGTCCGCAGTGCATTGAGACGGCTGACATTCCGGCAGTGGAGGCGATCAAGAAACTTGGATGTGTCGAGACTGTCCATGTCCAGCGCCCTTCCTAGTTGGCGGACTGGGTTTGAAATGGGCTGACAAGGTTGTGTCGGCATTGCGTCGATGAAGACTCTTTTCTTTGCGCATACGTGGATGTGGAAATGACTCCAATCTCAAAAGAAGGCTTACATATTCGTCCTGTGTGGCGTGTGGAAAGAGAGAGAGAAAGAGAGAGAAAGAGAGAGAGAGATAAAGAGAGAGAGAGAGAGAGGGATAGATATTCGCGTGTGTATGTATTTTGCGTTATTTGTAGATGGAAGAAAGGAAAGAGGAGGGTGGTGTGCGAATGACGCGCTAGGGAAGAGGATTATGAGGAGAAGAAAAGAAAAATATGCAGGCTCGGGGCGAGGAGGTCCTTTTATGATGCCCGGCTATCGTACCTCCAGCAATACACAAGGATTGGGCATGCCTGGGTACGCAAAGCGCCGGTCCCTTTAATCTGAGTGAGTGATTGAGTGATGGACGATGAAGAGGAGTCGTCGACCTGTGTTCCGCCGTTTGCGTGTGTCAATGAGGGTCCTGCGTGTGCCATTCGACAGTGTTCCACCGTTTGCGTGTGTCCTCCTATACATTCGACAGTGTTCCGCCGTTTGCGTGTGTCCTCCGATGGACAAGTCAGATCCGACACGTGTTTCCGCGAGTCCGCAGCTGAATTCCCCTGCCCCACTCCGTGGGTCCCGCGATTCCTCTTTCATGATCCCGAAATAGTTTGTTAAGCAGACGTCTGCTTGAGACGACACGTGTCCCCATGCGCCCATGAAAGAGGAATTGCGGAATCGAGGAATGACATGGTTTACGGTAATATCAGCTGCTGAACCTCATAGCAATTAAGAGGGCACTCATTACGAGTTGAGTGACGGGTTGAGCAACCCATCACAGCAAGGGGGATAAAACAACACCAGTCATCTCAAAAGAAACCGTGTGGTCTCAAACAGGCTTAAGACGGGCAACGAGGACTACTTACTTTGGCCTTGCTACGGCCAGTAAGACCTTGCCCCCTAACCTGCTCCCGGTCATGGCGTAGAAAACGAATGACCAACCCCTTGTGAGAATTAGGTGCGCTCCTCCCAAACGGTGCGCATCATCATGCGAGTCGAGGAGTGTGTACCTTGCAGCACCGGGTGTGTGTGACAAAATGTTGACTGCCTCATTCAGCATCTCAAAGACCGACGCTGTATAAATTGATCCGTTGGGTAAATGTAGGCAATGAACCATACTGCGTTGCACTCCCCACATATCCTACAGTCGGCGGAACATTATAAAGAAATGAAATGAAATGAGTAAAATGAAAATGAGTAGTGATAATTTAATTCTGCGATTTTTTATCGACTTTTTAGGGGTGGGGCCTAAGCAAACTAACCTTTTGTTTTCAAAATAGGGGGCCTGACTGAGCCTCTTCCTCATACGGTGATACCAGGAGGCAAAGTGTTCCCATTCCCTATTATCCAAGTATCATGTACAACTCCTGACGCATGGAATCAAACCCCATGCCTGCCCTTCATCCCCCCTGCACCAGAGGCGGCATGGGCCCTTGGTTGAATGACGATATTGCAACAAGTCGATATCGTGATCACAGCATTGCGCTCCTCTCTGTTGAAGTCTGTCATGAAGCAGGGCTACGGCAGCTTCAACAGCCGATGCGCCACCCTCACGCTCATCAGCATCGCTCAGCAGTTTGACACGTGCAGCCACTGCAGCATTCTTGTGTGCCCTCCTTCAGCGATGATGATGCCAGTCTGAGCTGGTGATGTATTAGTGAAGTCCATGCTTGTTATCTGTGTGCATGAAATGAAAGCCGTTTTCTGACAACAAGATACTACTAATAGGTACTACTTGTCTTCTTCTCTACTTTTGCTGTTAAAGATGGGTCTTTTTGAATTTTTAATACGGACCCTCCCAGCCGCGCTGGTTTGTGGCGTGGCTGATGTGCCACATGGGATCAGACATGAGTCAAAGCTCAATTCCACTGCCCCGCTCCGCGGGGCCCGCGCTCCCCCTTCAGAAACCCAAAATGGTTCTCAAGCAGAATCCTGCTTGAGACATGCGTCTTCTTTGGAGGACTTGACCACAGTGAGAGTGTCGCGTGGACTCGACAGGTTCCCCTTGATGATAGTGTCGCCTGGGGGGGGGTGACTCGACAGTTCCGCCTTGATGATAGTAGTCGCCATGTGTCTCGACAGGATCCGCATTGATGATAGTGTTCGTATCTCGCCTCGAAAAACGAGTGGTAAAACGCAAAATCCATATGGATTACCGACCTTACACACGCTAATCTTTCGCTAGTTCTCTCTCCTCTCTCCATCTCCTCTCTCCTCTCTCCTCTCTCTCTCTCTCCTCTCTCTCTCTCTCTCCTCTCTCTCTCTCTCCCTCACTCTCTCTTTCTCTCTCTCTCCTTCTCTCCTCTCTCGTCTCCTCCTCTCCTCCCCGCTCTCCTCTCTCCTCTCTCCCTCGCCTCTCCCTCTCTCTCTCTCTCTGTCAAGTCGAATGCACCCGACATGCGCCGAACAACCAGAATTCGCCCCCCTACAAACGTTTTGGATAGTCCAAATTAGTTTGTGTTAGACTGTAATCGGATTTGTGTTAGATACGCGTCGGTACACACCGTGCGGGCTACCCGATGCGTGAATTGCACATTTAGAAATTCAGGCCAAAGAATCTGCCACACCTTGAGGACGGGCGGGCCACAGCCTGGCGGGTTGCCACACCCGGACGTTTCAAGGGGCTCTACTTTAAGAGACCTGACGCCGCAGTTCGACCATCCACAGCCATTTGGCACAGAGCCCTTGATCTCGCAGAATGATCAGACCGCTGGCAAAGGAAGGAGGGACCGCCCGAGGGGGGTGCCTGGCAAACTTCTCCTGACTGGTTACGCCCCTCACCTATTACTGTAGCGGATTGGAAGAGATGAGACCTGATCTTCCGTCCCACCGACTATACTCTCTCCTGTAATGTCTGATAAAGAACTCTGGGTGCTTGAGCTGGATCTGCTCTGATCCTAATCAAACCCGCCTAAACTAGTTTATTACTAAACATGCCCAACATGTTTGAATTAGTCAATGGCCTGCGCTCGGCTTTGGATACCGTGGGGTGGGGTTCACTATGAATTATTACCGTTGGTACAACGGTTCCTATTCCTACCTATTTTGACTTCTATACCACTCTTGGACTTCAGAGATCCTGTGCCCTCAAACGGCCGGACACAGTCCATTCTCAACACCATTACTAGCTTCCAGAGTAGTCTACAGGCGACGCTTTATGGAACACACCCCGGGTCGTACCCGTGGACTAGAACACAGACGTCCCCCGCTCTCGGTTTTGTCTTACCGGCTGTATTGTGCCGGTGCTTCCCAACCAGGTGAAAACCCCCGGTAGAAGCTTGCACTGGCATGATGGGGCTACGTGCCTGTTGCCCGGCATCTTGTTAATTCTTTTTTACTGAGATGGTCCTACGGTGACGATATCTACCTCCGCCTACGCTAGGTGTCCTAACTTACGTCCGGTGAGGACGGTCACACGTGTAACAAGTTCAATTTCAATCTAAAGTTTAGCGCTCAAAGCCAAAAGCGCGCGCTGTGTTACCCTTCTCCAGACTGCTCCAGATTCCGATCTGTACAGGGTTGTTCTACCGACGGACGTGTTTGCGAGTTGTTTGGTTCAGGTCAAAATACACGCGCACTCAGGTGTTTTCAAACGCACGCTCACTGTACATTAGACTGAAAACGCACATGTGTGCAGGATTTACCTTTTCGTTTTACTCAACGTGCGTGTTTCCCTATTTCCACATTTTTCAACGCACATTTAGTCAGGGACATTCTGGGTGCTGAGCGTGTGTGTCCTGGCGGGTGTCAAGATAGCCTCTCTGAGGCGTTGAACTACCTTGGTCTGGGCCTATCAGCCTAGATCCCAATCCCAGTCCCATACCGTACTAGTGACCATCTACCTAGTTAGATGAATAGTATCACCATGAGTGTCCCAAAACGTTACTGCCACGTGTCACACTTAGATGAGGGTCTGTTATGTCGAAACTTATAATTTGGCTCATGGTTCAAGGGAACGTATGTGGCTTATGAAACGTATGTTTAATTATGTTAATGAACCCCAGGATCTGGTGATGTCATGAGATGTTAACCATAGTTCCACATTCACGACTTGTTAAATAAGGGATCTATGAAATGCTTAGCAAGACTACGTCTTCGGCTCACAACTTCATGCCGTATGAATCAGAAAGGAGTACCTCTCATTCTGGCAGTATTTGGCAGGTGCTTTATATGATGGTTGCCGGTAGAAATGGTCGAAGCTGATGCATTTCATAGTAGAATGTCCCTTAATCACTTACCGAGATAGAAACATATTTACATATTTTGAGACAGTTTTGAGAAAATGAAAAATAACCTGAATTGGTAGATACAGAATCAAGCATGAACTGGTCTGATACCTCCTTCCCTTTAAAGGTATAAAACTAGATCACTGATTTAAATGCGATGATATCACTATTAACTTATTATCCCAGGTGAGTCTGATTTATGATATATGGTTAGGGGTATCAATATCATAGATCTTTTCAATATCGTACTATTACGATATCGTACACTTTGTTTTGCGGAAATTAAGTATAATCAGGGGATATCATCAGGTAATAGCCCTTTTACATGAACCATACAGACAAATCAAGTCCGTGAACCAATCCTGAGGGAAGATGAAATAAGATAATATCGTGCTCTGTTCTCGTACAATATTATCCACAATAGCTGAGTTCCCAGGCCCAGTGCAAGGAGATCCCAGGCTGAGGTACTCCTGACACAAATCAACCACCGACCTTCCCGAAAAAAAATAGTCCCTGCAAAAAGGTGCGAGCAAAGGCTGTGCATGTCTGTGGGCATCGAACACGCACCAGAAAATATGACCATATCTGTTGAATTGTTTTCCAGTTTGATCCAGTAAGAAAACAGTTCGCCATCGCACGATTTATCGTACTATACACACGATATATTTGCACTATAACACAGGACTATCTACACTTCAGTTCATATAGGTACGATATACAATTAATTAAATCGTACACAGGAGCGTGACATGCCAACAAATAGGCGACATAACTGGCCCACCTCAATATCGGAAGGACTGTGTACAAAACAAGCATTTATAACTGAACCTCCCACGACGTATCACAAATCCCCTCTCTGCGCGTGGTCATATGGAAGATCAGGATGGTGCAGTTAGTCGCAAAATCGAATTATCATTTATCAGTAGCGCAAACTCAGCGAAAACAAATTGTTTGGGGTTCAGTTCATCATACATTTTCGTTTTAGCCCATCCTGATATCATGCTTGGGCAAGTCCTTTTGCCTATTGGGGTTACCCTGGACGTGTAACACAACTTGATCGTGAAGCGTCTCCTGTGGCCTGTCAAACAATAATTCAATCCGGGCCCTGTTTTTTATGAACCTTGGCCATGGTATCATATTTTTTGTAGGAACCGCATATCTATGATGCCAATACAAATAATTTAGCATATGATATATAACAAACTGCATCACTGACATAGTATATAAATGTGACTAGAGCCTATCAACTGCCAGAATCATATGATACATATGAAGCTTATGTCGTTTCCCTAGTAATCACAGACGGCCGAAGGATTCACCTGCAACGGATGTTGTGGTGAAGGAATGAGTTCACATGTACGTGGGGCGGCCATATATATAATAAAAAAAAGTAGTGAATACATAACCCTAGTACAATATAATTAGTATTATCGGACACCAATCTCACCAGAATTTTGAATTTATTTGCAAACTAATATTATTGTGACACCATAATATAATAGTTATATTGAGTTTTTCAAACCTAATATGCGTGGTTGGTTTCCCCTACATGAACATAAGGGTGTTGGGGAAAGATATCACCCAGCAACGGACATGGTGGTAGTAGGAATCCCATATCAGATGTTCCAGGGGAGCACCTCCTTACAAAATAATGGAAATTTAAGTCGAACATGTTTTTTTGCCTCACAGGGTGCACGCGGGTGCGCCTCGTGGGGCGAAGAAAATTGTTACGCCTTGCCAAGGGGCGTGAAGTTGAAGGAGCCTTCCCGTTCGCTTGCACTGGGGAAGGTTACTGTGGGTTTTGCTTTCACAGACTACTAGTGCGCCAACACTCAGAACATGTGTGAATTAATGCGTGTTACAGTCCAAAGATTACAGCTGCATTGGAATGCCTGTCATGCTAGCTTTCAGACACACTAGCTAGCCCCCCCCCCCCCACAGAACGATACCCTCCAGCTTTGGCCTAGGTGGTGACGATCTGCCTAGAACTAGACATTTAGCCCCCAAGAAACATACTGTACACTCACAATATGTTCCCTTGGATTCAACCCTGTCCCATCTCCCGTTACGACGATTGGCCCAATGGTTGAGTTCATTGAAATCAGGCAGAGGGGCAGGGTTCGAACCCAATGTGCGCCTATGTTTGCGTTCGCTGTCAACCGCATGGTAGCACTCTCCAGGTAAAGATGCCGCCTTCTCTACCGCCGTCAGACAGGGCTCCCTTAATCCCACGCCCCACCAGGCGTTATCATCACTCAACCCTGTCCTACCCCGTTAAGGACTGTACAAGAGACAGATAGACAGACAGACAACCAGCAGGAATGTTGTTACCAGTCCAGGGTGGCCGAATAGCTAAGGGACTTGACACCATGTCGGAATGGCTAAAAGAAAAAGTGGTTGTCAGACAGGCAGAGACAGAGCCAGACACATGTTTTTGGCGGAGCCCCCTCTTCAAGGGGGCGGGAGCCACTATGTTTACCCATCTGTCCATCCGACCGACCATCCGTCTGGCTGGGATGAAGCCTGACACGGCAGCCAACGGTCTCGTATCTAAGTCGCTTCCGTTGCCACCTGTTGCTCCGTCGCGATCACTCTCCGCCAATTTTTAGCGTCGCAGGCGACGCTGCATAGAAATTATTCCATGCACACACCCTTAGCTACAGGACAATGGCAACGCGAGGGGCTGAATCCCATCCAATTCGTAAATACTAACAACAGAGCACCACCTGTCAACGCGAACCGTGGTGGTGACAGTGATGTGTCGTGCTCGGTGGTGACAGTGACGTGCATGTTTGTTGACAGTGACTTGGCTGGTGGTGAACCGTGTCCGGTGCAAGGTGTGACCGTGTCGTGCTGTGGTGACAGTACTTGACTTGCACGGTGCAGAGAGATGCTTCGGAAGCCAAGAAAGAAAGCTGGGAAATAAGTGGTAGGATCCGAGGCCCAGAAGAATGGTCGGGATTCTACGGCCAAGAAAAAATAGTGGGAATTGAAGGCTAAAGGACTGGTGAAAGAATGGGTGAGAACTAAGCCAGAAATAATGGAGGGATCTGAAGTCAAGAAAAAGGGTGGGTAATTTAAGGCCAAAAAGGACTGGTTTGGAAATAGTGGTGGGAATCTGAGCCAATAAAGAATGGGAGGAATCTGAAGGTTCCAAGACGAAAAGTTTGGGGAATTCTAAGCCAAAAAGTACTGGTGTGGAAAGATAGTTTGGTGTTAGACTCTGTATGCCAAGATATACTGGGGTTAGGTAATGTATCGATGCCCAATAAGCCTTGGTTGGTAATCTGAATGCCAATAATAATGGGGTGGTATTCGAAGGCCAAGAAAGAATGGGTGGGGAATCTGAAGGCCAAGAAAGAATGGGTGGGGAATCTGAAGGCCAAGAAGGAAAGGGTGTGGAATCTGAAGGCCAAGAAGAAAGGGTGGGAATCTGAGGCCCAAGAGGACTGCTTGTCAAACATGGGAGGGGAATCGACAGAAATGAACTAAAACTCTCCTGGAGACTTTTGTTAGCTCTTGTAGTGTGCACTGCTTCTGTAGGGGCTACTCATGGCAACTACCAGTCAGTTTCAGCAGCCAGCCACTGGGGTCAAACCCAACGTTTTCAGCTGCATTGGAGTGTCTGTCATATCAGCTTTCAGCGTACTAGCTAGCTTCAGGTTGGGCCCAAGGACGGGTACAGACTACAGGGGGCTGCTTAGAAGCTGCTAATGTAGCCCCCAAAATTAACAGTGGTAGTCCCTTCGGCTGCCTGCACCCTGTTCAGGTTGTTAAACAGGTGTTCAGGGTGTTGGACACCTGTTCGACGACTACATTGTTAGCAAATGATGTACATAAACAGGTATTTAACCCCATGGGCACCAGTGTAACAACCTAACCGGGTGCAGGCAGCCGTCACTATTTTTCTTTGCTGCTACGTGCTGCAGCTTCTAGGCAGCTCCCTGAGCCAGTTTTGGGGCCAAGCCCAAATATTTCAGCAGGTGCTGGACAGCCAATGACATCAGCTTCCAGGTCCACTAGCCTGCGTCCACTTTGGACGAATAGCGAGCCAGAGGAGCAACCTAGAAGCTGCTTTGTGTGCCCCCAAATAAAAACAGTGGCAGCTGTAGGGAATGTGCTTCACCATCACCGAGCCGGGATACCACTCCACCTTTGGCAGGTGGAGCATGTTACAGGGATTTTTTCCCCCTATGTATAGCGATCTCTACTTTTGACCCCGTTTTGGCCCAAATTATTGCTATACATTTCATTAAGGAATGTTTGTTTGCCCTTAAGGGCCATTTATGGCCCTAAAAAGCTGTAAAAACTAGAAAAAGCTATAATATCGCTGTTCCCGGAGGAGGCCTAGAACAATACAGCTAGAAAAAACCCCACTTTCAAATAATAAATAAATCCCTGACATGTGTATATGAAGGAAAGTTCCCAATCTAGATAGCTGCTGCATTTTATGAATCCCACAGTTCATTGCTGGCAGGGTAACTCCTATTTCAGAAATCGGGTTTAAGTTACCATGAGGTTGGGGTTAGGGCTTTGATTTTCTGCTACCAATTGCGATCACTACCCGGGACCTCGTTTTGGCCAAAACGTCCGCTGCCCTGAGCCTTCCCCCGCCCCACCCTGCCCCCCTAACCCCCCAGGGCCGGCCCAGCAGGGCGGCCCTTCGGGCCACGTACCCAAATCGCTGCCAGGAGCGCTACCTTGAAAGACACACAAATCCCTGATCGCTACCAGAAGACAACCTTTCTGAAAAGAAGAAAGAGCTCTGGTTGGACCTCAACTTACAGGTATCGACCACAGGTCAGCAGGGAGATATACTTTGGTTTGGTTTGACTTCATGGTCTATCAGCCTTCAGGCTGCTCACGGTCTGTCGGCGGAGCAAACATGGCAGTTTACACACTACGATACGGCACTCCCGAGTACAGGATGCGATGAGTGAGAGAGAGAGAGAGAGAGAGAGAGAGAGAGAGAGATTTTTTTTATTGATTGATTTTTGTACGCTTAGATATTTAGATTCTTCTCTAGGCTAGAACTGTGCCTTTGGAAGTTGTTTCAATCTTTTTAGATGGAATGGGTTTTTGTGTTATGGAGGGACCCCCCCCTCCCCCCCCACCCCCCTTCACTAGATCTTAGTTAATTGGCTTACTGTACTTTCTCAATAACAGGGTGGACTAGATGACTTATTCCTAATGCTATTTTTGGTGTTTTTTATTACTATGTGGCTGGACTGCAATTAAATTGTGTAACACCGTTAACCAGAGAGAGAGAGAGAGAGAGAGAGAGAGAGAGAGAGAGAGAGAGAGAGAGAGAGAGAGAGAGAGAGAGAGAGAGAGAGAGAGAGAGATTCGCATTAAGAGACTCGCATTAAGAGACTCGCTCCCAGATTCGCTTCCATATTTATTGAGGCGTGGGACGGTGGGTGGGGCACATCAAGTAAAATGAAACTCTTGTACTTTCTCCTTTCTATGTGTAGCTAGCTAAGGAGAGCATTATAATTAATAATATATATGACCACAATAAACCCTGAACTTGAGAATGTACCAGGGCTTTTCTGTTTGGCCTCGATTAGTAGCTTCTAGGCAGCTCCTTGAGCCAGCCACTGAGCTAAGCACCAAGATACCGACAGTAACTGTATCAGCTTCAAGGTGCTCTAGGTTAAATCAGATTAGCCAGTCAAAGGAGCTGCATAGAAGTTCATGCTCGGAGCTGAAAATAAAAGCTACGGACCATACCCACCTAAATACAAGTAGACTTGAATGCAAATAGCGCGCTTGTTGCAACTAGCTACAATTTCTTGATTCTGGATGCGGGCGATCTTTCCGTCCACGGACTAGTAAGTCGTTCGCTTAATTTTGAATGTCATCATCATCATCTTTGCCTTCCCCCATCTGCACAAACACCCGGGTGACTCCTCGATCAAGGGTTCAAACGTTGGACTTTCCTGCTGCAGCAATAGTCTGCAGGGGCACTGGTTAGGGGTGCTGGGTGATAGGTGATGAGTGCTCCGTGATGGGTGTGAGTGATAGGTGATAGGTGGTGGGTGGATAGGTGATGAGTGATACGTGATGGGTGATGACTGGTGGGTGTTGGGTGATAAGAGATGGGTGAGGAGTGATAGGTTATGGTTGGATGAGTGATAGGTGATGACCTTATGGGTGATAGAGTAATGGTGATGAGTGATGGGTGATGAGTAATAGATTATGAGTGATAAGTGATGGGTTGATAGATGATGAGTGATGAGTAATGAGAGTTTGGGCAAGTGCGTAGGTGTGGCTGTGCTTGTGGGCGGGGGAGGGTTGTATTCGATTACATGATCTATCAGCCTTCAGACTGCTCACAACCTGCGGACAGAGTACACATGGTTAGTATAACCGTACTTCACCACACTCGCTCCCGGATACATAATGCAACCACATGGGTAGTACAAACGCTACTGCCACCACACTTGCTCCTGAATACAGAATGCAACCACATGGGTAAAGACAGCAAGGAGGAAGTTATACATCTGCCATGAGCTGATTGCCATACATATGATACTATAATACACAGGTGTAGAGGTAGGTAGGCACAGTACGCCAAAGAGCCCGGTTGGGTGGATGGGTGGATGGGTGGGTGGATGGGCGGACCGGACGGATGGAAGGACGGATGAATGGACACTTATTAAGCCTATCCAATGATCCGAAGACTCTATCACACATGCAAACAAATAATGCCACTTTCAGAGTTCAAACGTCCCATTTCCTTGGGCGCCTGTGAAACATGCATGTCTAGATAACGTGATTGGCCTTGGGTTAGCTAACATATATACCAGCATCTGACCTATCCGCAATTGGAAACGCGAATTGCTATTTCACATTCTCCTGACTGACTGCTGCTGTTTTGGATTCGGAAAGCAAGCAAGGAGACGCTCGGAGGCGATGCCCAAGATGCAGGATGGTATGAGTATAGTCATTGCTAACGAAACTCCCAGCTTGCAAATGCGAGGCTGCACTCGAAGGCCCGACTTCATGGCATGCAGACAGACTTCTTCAATCATACAAACTGGTAACGTGCACAAGCAAGCACACGCATCCGGAAGATCAGATGAAGCAATAATTGCTCACAGCGGAGCACGAAAAACGAGAACGCAGATGCCACTTACTCTCTAGCCCGGTCAAAGCTTTCAATATGGCGTCTCTGCCCATGATCGTGCCCTTAGGCGTCTCAAACACCGCATCTTCGGCCAGCATAGCTACAGCCTCCTCCAATTTCCCGCCCTCCCCGCAACTCCAAGTAAGTCGAGACGATATCCATACTTCAAGCTGTATTGCTCTCTTTGCAGCTACTTCTGATGCCGCAGGTCGAGGCGGAGGGCAATCAAGGCAAAGGGGAAGGAATGAAAAACAGCGGGCGGCAGAAGTCAGAGTGAGAAGCAGAACGCGATGAGGCGTTACAGGGTTTGGAACAGTCAGCATGTACGGATGCAAATGATGCATGCAGAGCAGCAGGGAGTAGAGATCTCAGCCGATCTCAGCCCGTCGGCGTGGGGGGCCGGCGTGGGGCCTATTCAAACTCATCGTCGTATTCAAGGTCCTATCCTATTCTGAACCAAACCAGAGGTTTCAACAAGGATTTGGCATAAGCATCAAGTAAAAGGCAGCCACATGCCCAGGTGTGGACTTTGGTGGGGCAGAAACATTAAGAATCTGGCAGCCATATGCCCAGGTGTGGACTTCTGTAAGTCCGAAACATTGAGTGCCGGTATCTGGCAGCATGATGCCCAGATGTGGAATTTGGCAAGGCAGAAACATGAAGTATATGGCACGCGCGATATTGGCTTACATTGGGTAAAATAAAATCGGGAGAAAGTCTCACACTCAGGTGAAAGTCTCACATTTTCAGGGGAAAGAATAAAAACCCCGGCAACAAATCCTGGTTTATAGAAGTCTCCAGCATTGTATTTGTTACACAAGTCACCCGTATGAACATATAGATTTCAGAAGTCTAAAGCATTGCATTCCTTACACGACTCAGCTGTATCTATAGATGATTTACAGAAGTCTCCAGCATTGTATTTGTTACATGAGTCACCATTATGAATATATATGTTTCATAAGTCTCCAGCATGCATTGAATTCGTTACACTACTTGGCCGTATCTATAGATGGTCAACAGTTCAGTAGTCCTCCTGCATTGTATTCATTACATGACTCACCCGTATGAATAAATATTTTCAGAAGTCTCCAGCATTGAATTCGGGAGACCTGTTCTGATGCAAGAAGCCAAGAATCCGAGAAGACGGGAAGATGATGTGAACGAGGACAAATATAACTATATAAGCACTATGGGCTCACATCATCGAGCAATGCCCCCCACACCCCCACCCCGACCCCCCCCCACCCACCCATTCGAGTGAGGGAAATCTAGCGAATAATGATAGCTTAATGACGTTGACGATTTGGAGACAGGAGCAGATCGAGTTTCCTCATTTCTTGAGCAAAATAATCACAAGTAAGTAGGAAAGAAGAAGCGTAGGATCGGCTCGATCACTTAAGTACTTAACTACGGTAGCAATACAAGAGTCGCGACTAATAGGTGTTTTTCTTTGCAACAACATAAGGGGTCAATATATTTTGCTGACGATTCAGTTGAAATGTTACTAAATAAGCAGAGACTTAGGGCCTGTTTCCACATACTGACAGGGTCTTCTGGCTTGTACACAATTGGTAAAGGCTGAAAATTGGATAGACTGAAACATCGAAGACAAGCCTCAAAACGACAAATCGACAACGAACGTCCTATCAAGTTCCCAATATATATTCCCTACAAACAGTTCCAAGGAGACTGACAGGCTTGACGCGTCAGATATGGGTGAGGTCATGGCGCTTTGACCCTCATTACATTACATTACATGACATACATACTTACATTACTTACATACCTACATTAACATTACATTAACATTAATACCATTACATTACCTTCATTACATTACATTACATTACATTACTTCATTCCTTACATTCATTACATTACATTTACATTACATGTCATTACATTTACATAACGTGCCATTACATTACATTTACATTACATGTTAAAGTCTACATAATGAAGTTTCAATACAACAGCCATGGGCCATGGGCCGTCATATTTTGAATTCGACCTTACTTGTCATCCAGTGCCCACATGGCTTCTTTTTCTTCGTGTGCCCAGTGGCCACGCCAACACCTGGCTGGTGACCTGCGCGATGCTCCCACCAACCTCTTAATCCGACACATAAGTATCTGGACGCGATCTCCACCGAGCACCTGGAATCCGTAAACATTCAGTAGCATGCACGCGCTATGCTCCACCCAAGCGTCTGAAATCCGAAAACAATTTTCAACACCTGGGAGCGCGATGCACCAAAACGGCGAGAAACATAAGTGGACATCGGTGTGCCGACACCATTAATCGCGACTTATTAAATCACTGAACCGAACCGAACCGCAACCAATCTGCTGCAATCGTTCCCCCTCCGGCCCGCAAAAAGTGCCGTATGGTCAGGCCGGTGGAAGAGCACCAGTGTTGAGGGGGGTTTCTGGAGTGACTCGGCAGCTCCGAGAACCACTTGACCGGCAGCACCGATCTAAGAATCCTAGTTAGCCGCATGCGCTGCTAGCTCCAGGGCCGAAGGCCTCTTAAGAATGGGGATCAAGGGGGGAGATACTCGCACCCTCCCCTGAACTTTGAAAAATATCTGTCCATGATGCGAACAGCTTCGATTTCTTTCTTTTCACAATTCTTCTACCAAGGTTGCGAGGTCTCCCCCTCGTGCTACCTATCGCTGGATAACTCACGGAGGTGTACTTTGTGTGTGCACGACGCAATTATAAATGCCGAGACGAAATAGTACAAGCACAGAGACGCCATAGGGGCACAGTGGAGGAGAGGTGGCGGTAGCCTGGAACCTTATCAGGGTACAGGCTAGACTTCGCGTGTCGAAGACCCAGATGACTCAGTCAACAGTAAGCGCCCTTAGTACGTTAAGACCGATAGTTCTAGGGAGTACACAAGGTTCACCAAGAACATAAACAACGGGCCCGCTATTCATGCTGATACTCCACCTATACTCGGGACATACAAACTAGTACTCCCACCTATTGCCCTGGGACAAAGAACCATAACTGGGCAAACGAAATTATTAGAACGGCGGGAAAACAGAAACCATTAAAAGCGCTTGTCTAAATAAAGGGATGAGAGGATGGAACAAACACCCTGTAGTACTCCGAAATGTACAGCAAACACTGGTCATACCGTGCTGAGCTGAGACCAAAACTGGAAGGTAACCATCCGTGGTAAGCGCCAAAATACTTTATTCAATCCAGAATAGTACACCCAACGAATCAATCCTTTACCAAAGGAAGGGGAACAACGTTGACTGGAAGAAACCGACTTAACCGAAGAGAAGACGAAGAAAATCGATATCAAAGTTTGGGGACAACGGTAGAGAAAACCCGATCCGGAATAGGGACCCTAACGCTCAATGAGAACCAAAGAGACGGATTGAGATATCGGTTAGCTCGCTCCCGATAGAATTCATAGCTAAAGACCAGACATAAGACACTAAAGATCGATGGAAAAAAAAGTCGATGGAAAGAATCCACTACCTTAAAAACTATTCTTAGCATCGAATTCATTACTAGGTTTGGGATAAACACCATGATGACTGGTTAATCATGCAAAATGTAAGTTAAGAAATTTATGAAAAGTTAATATCATAATCCCCAAGTTACGGCACTAACTAAAACATCTATGAGGTGGGTATCGCACCGCAGAACTCAAATGCACTCAAACTAACCAACCCTACTGAGCAAACAACTTGCATCCACTGAAAAATCCAAAGGATGCGAAAGTTTAAAATTTTCAAGAAACTTGTAACCAACAAGGAACACATCCAATGAACAATAGAAGGTAGGAATGTTACCACATAGTCATAAACCTCTTGTCCACCTAAAAATAGTAACGCATAAAATGACTTCAAAGGATTGTACTGCAGGGATGGACTGAAAAGGGCGCTTGAATACACTCGGAAGCAAGAAAGAAGGTGAGCACGGTACTCTCAAGTACAACGCAAGATTACCCACCCACCATTCACAGTAAATCCAAGGAACAACTACTACACTCGCACAAAAAAGTTCGCACTCACGTAGGGCTGTTGATCTAAAAACAGTGTGGAGTAAAAATAGAATAGCAATCTAGGATGAGCTCCACCGAAGAACCATCTGCCTATGGACTAAGAGGTCGAACCAATCAAGACGCTATAAACGGGGGGCTGATTAATTACCACCTTCCCCAAAACCAAGAAGAAAAGCTGAAGGAGCTGCCTAAACAAAGACGTCGACGCTCCACCAATCTAGATACCCTATAGTCAGTCTAGGAGTGCTTAGGAATAGCCCTCCACATAGGGCCATGTGTACCCTACTAGAGAACGATCGGCATCCTAAAACATGAATCCTGGGTTGACTGTAACACACCGCCCATACGCATATCAAGCTAGACCAGTGTTCAAGATCTCACTACCCATTCGCCCCGCTACACATGCACATGCTTTACCGATACCACCAGGGACGACCGGAGGCGTCGATTTCGCCCCCGCGGCCCCGAGGTGGTCGAGGTTAGCGACTATTATCTTGACCTGATCAGTACCACTATGATCGAAGCTGCCTAAATCCTAAAGCTTCACCGCTAAAACGTGCACAAGGAGGGCCTGGGACCCCCTAGATTCGGCTAAGATTAAGTGGATTCCAACATCCCCCCCGCCCTAAAACTTCACACACAATCAGCAAGTCAGGCCTTGTCTAGATTCAAACAATGATACATCCGCCAGGCAGCAACAACATTGGGGTTGTTAAATTGGGGGGGCGTAGATCCCGGTAACACATAACATATCAACCGTTGACTGACAGGAGTGATTGCAGCGTGCAGCGGGGACCCAGACTAAAGGAGAACCCAGGAGACGTTTAGAAACTGAGTCTGGACGATAGAGAGTAATCACTAACTACACTAAAACTGTCGGCACTTGGAACCCCAATATAATAACCCTTACCACCAGGGAATACCCTCCAGTCTACCAAATATCCTTCTAACTAGCTTGTGCGTGACTGCCCAATACTAAATTACATAGCAATGGCAACCAAGCACGCAACAACGACACATCAAGTGCAACCCCACAGAAAAGCCGCGAAGGAGTCCTTGTCTCCCTAGATGAACAAAAACCTCGATTGCAAAATGATAACACACTAGCACCAGGCTGATCATGTCATCATCAACTAACTCATGCATCCCCACTAATCGGATCACATTCCGCTATACCCTTACTAGAATTCCTAAGCCCATCAGAACTAACACTGAACCCAAACTTACGTAGCTACGGCATCACCTAAGGGGGACCAATGCACGGGAAGAAAGTATAACATCTGTCAGAAAAAAAAAAAACAAAAAAAAAAAAACCACGGAACGCACAAGGGGTCACGAGAGCCTAAGAGAGGAAAAATACCACCAAGATAATCATGCCATGGATCCCTCCACGGCCCGCTGTACTAGTGCCAGACGGCGGCCACTGCGCCTTTAGCATGGCAAGTCCCGGCGCTGCGAGACCTGGATCAAAAGTAGGTAAGCGTTAGTCGGAAGTCTAGATTTGAGGTATGGAAAAAGAGACAGAATGACACTGCAGCAAGTCACACCAGTGCGAAAATCGCACCAATGGCAGAATCCAAATCCAAGGGCAAATTTCAACATTATCGCTAGGATGCGAAGAGCGAGGCCGAGGCATGGAAAGCCTAATACCCTCGTCGATGATCAGTCCAATCTCAAGTCCCCCCTCTATCCGCGATCACCGTTGGGGGTAATAGGAGCAGCACCCGTATTGGTGGCTGACCATACCCCCCTGCTTCCTCCACCTCCAGCAAGCGCAGGTCCAGACGCGTAGGTCGTCCTCCTCGGCGATCCTACGCATTGCCCCGGCGATCCCAGTTTGATCGAAAAATTTCTCCAAAGGTTAGCCAGACCACTGACGAAGCTATTCCAGGAGCCGACCGTCGCTGGGCAGAGCAAAGGGGTCACAGACCCGACGTAGAACATCAGCATGGGCGCTATGGTCGCTTGGCAACGTCCATGCATGCGAAACGCTCAAACACCGGAAAAGGTTAGCGGACTCAAGGTCGCGAGCAACAAGACGGGGTTCTCCACCGTGTCCGGCAGTCGCGCGACTTGAGTCCTGCACGTCCCG
>JACBWV010000922.1:0-105000 GCA_013435795.1 Chlamydomonas sp. ICE-L
GGACGAGGAGGAAGAGGGAACACCCGGTTAACCCCGGGCATCACGACATGGACGGAGAAAACCAACCACTAACTATCGAACCACTCAACTAACTCTGACTACAACTCACAACTAACTAAATCACTACCACCAAGCAACACCTTGTTAATCTTGGAAAATCAACACCTGGGACGGAAAATGAGACACCAACTACCAACTAACCAAACAAACTATGACACCAACTAAACACTAACTAACAACTAATTAATAACAACTACTATACTAATTAACTAACAGTACCTAACACTGACGAACTAAATTAATCAACTATCCCACCAATACATCCTTGATGGAAAAAAAAACCGTGGAACATCACGCACTGGGACGGTGAGGGCACCATCAGACTACCAACGAACTAAATAACTTACCACCAACTAGCAGCCAACGAACTAACTAACAACGAACGAACTAACTAACAACCACAACCAACGAACAACCAAACCAACCAACCAACCAAACAACCAACCAACCAGCCACTAATACCAACTAAATAACGAAATACTAACTAAATACTACATAACTAACGAAAAAATACTACCTTACATAACTAACGAACTACAACTACAATTTTTAAAATCCTTACTACTAACTAACTAACTACTACTGATCTTCAACCTTGCTACAGCCCCACCCCCCCCCCCACCCCCCCCCCCCTCCCCAACCAACACACAACACAACACCAACAACCACCAATACACACACAAATCACACACATGCCACAATGAAAACACACATACCACCGATACCACGCACCACACACAACAACAAACAAAAATAGACGCACACCCTCCACTGATTGTTCCTCCTGTGCTACATCCCTCCACCCCCTCCCCCCCCCACCCCCCCCCCACTCCGCACAACACCACACCACCAACCCTCCCCCCCCCACCCCACCCCCCCACCCCACTCCCACAACAACCACACACATACCCTCCCCCCCCCACCCCCCCCCCACCAGATACCACAACCCCCCCCCCCCCACCCACCCCCCCCACTACCACAACAACACCACACCACACCCTCATCCCCCCCCCCCCCCCCCCCCCGCGCCAACACACAACACACACCCACAGCTACTCACCACAACACCAACACCCCCACTACCACAACAAACCCCCACTCCACAACAACCCCCACACACACTCCCACACCCCACCCCCCCCCACCCCCCCACACCCCCACACCCCCCCCCCCCCACACCACATACTCCCTCACACACACACAATCGACACACTCATACACATCATACCACACACATCAACACACATACCACACAACATACACACACACTCACCTACACACCCACCACAATCACACACACAGCCAAACCACACACGCCTCTCCTGCAGGCATGAGGACTCAGCTTTTTCAGAAGGAAGAAGGCGAGAACGCATCTACAAACTACATGCACGTTCCTGCTCCCACAAGACACCCACCACCCAACCACCCACCACAGCACAGTCCCACACAGTCACAAACACAACACAGTCCACATCATACACACGTACACACACAATCAAACACACACATACACACACAGAAACCATAAAACACAACACATACTCCCTCCTCATTTCTCATGCCCATTGAAAAGAACGCCCTGAGTTCCATGTTCCGAGGAAGGAGGAGAGAGAACGTTCCACACCCTAGACAGAACTACATGCCGTGCAGCCCCAC
Organism: Chlamydomonas sp. ICE-L; assembly: GCA_013435795.1. Lineage (NCBI taxonomy): Eukaryota > Viridiplantae > Chlorophyta > Chlorophyceae > Chlamydomonadales > Chlamydomonadaceae > Chlamydomonas > Chlamydomonas sp. ICE-L. The sequence goes on from JACBWV010000922.1 coordinate 1,717, forward strand.
AACACCAACAACCACCACCAACCACCACCACAACACATTCAGCACAGTCAGCAAACACTACATCCGTTTCAACACCAGTCACACCACACACACACATACACACAAACCACACACATACTCATAACACACACAGACCCAAAACACACGACCTCCTACTGCAGGGCCTTGCTTACGCCCTGTTCCCCATGTCAGAAGGAAGGGAGGCGAGAAAGAAAACGCAACCGCAGACTACATCATTGCAACCCACGCCACCGGCTCAGAAATGGGCCGACACCTTCATCATGATCTTAAACGATCGACACCCCCCACATAGAGGCAAGGTGCTTCGAAATTGTGCGGCCACACTACCTTCCCGCGAGTTAGGCATAAATAGCCCCAATTCAAAGCACAACCTAAGCCCAAACCCAAACCTAATCCCATACGTCTCATAGAAAAGGCCGACACACACCGAGGATAAAATTACGAGTGAGAGGACCTTTATAACAAGCTTAAAGACACCCTAATAGAGGCAGGGCTTCAAATGCGGCACACACCTCCACAGGTAGGCCCTAGTGATGCCCCAACCCAAAGCCCCACCCCAAACCCCATACGGTCCCTCCCAGACGTGGCCAACACCTTTAGACCTACCAGCTTAAAAACGATACCCCCACGAGAAGGCCCAGGGGCTTCGAAATGCGCCACACGCCCCCAACCAAAGTATACCCTAGTGGAATGCCCCCTACCCAAAGCCCCAACCCAACCCAACGTCTCAAAGAACGGGCCCCAACCACCTTTACCTACCCAATCCTTACGATAACCCTAATAAGGAGGCAGGTCTTCGGAATTGCGGTCACAGACTCCCCAGATGTAAGCCCCAGTGACATGCCCCAAAACCCCAAAGCCCCCAACGCCCAAACCCTACGTCTCGAACGGGCCAACCACTTTACCTACCAAGCTTTTTTGCGCACCCCCATAGAGGCGGGCTTTCGAATGCGCAACGAGGAAGGTAGTACGGCCCCCCGCACAGTGGCCCCCTTGAATTGGCCCCAACCCAAAGCCCCAAGTCAACCCGAACCCATACATCTCAAGAAACGGCAAAACCTTGTTTTGTACCATCCAGCTTAAATGACGCGCCACAGATAGAGGCAGGGCCCTGCGAAATGTGTCGGCACACACCCCAACAGGGTAGGCAGTAAATAGCCCCAATTCAAAGCACAACCGAAGCCCAAACCCAAACCTAATCCCATACGTCTCAGAAAAGGCCGACACCTTTATCAGCAAGCCTTAAAGATAACACAAGACACCCCGAAATAGAGGCACGGGACCTTCAAATGCGGCAACACATCATCCACAGTAAGGGCCCCTATGAAATGGGCCCCAGCAAACCCCCAAAGCAACCCAAACCCATACGTCTCAGAACGGGGCCAACACCTTTACCTACCAGCTTAACGATACCCACATAGAGGCAGGGCTTCGAATGCGGCACACGCCCCCACAGGTAGGCCCTAGTGAATGGCCCCAACCCAAAGCCCAACCCAAACCCATACGTCTCAGAACGGGGCCAACACCTTTACCTACCAGCTTATAACGATAACACAACAATAGATGCAGGGCCTTTCGATGCGCAACACGCCCCCCAACAGGTAGGCCCCCTAAAGTGAAGGGCCCCCCCAACCCAAAGCCCCAACCCAAACCCATAACCTTCCTCAGACGGGCGCCAACACTTTTTCCACCTATCCAGCTTGAACGATACCCCATAAGGCAGGGCTTCGAAGGACGGCACACCCCCCAAGAGACAGCGCCCCACCCATGTAGGCCCTAGTGAATTCCCCCAACCCAAAGCCCCCAAACCCAAAAAAAACCAACCCAAACCATACGTCCATGAACGGGGCCCCAACAACACCTTTTACCTACCCAGCTTAAATAAACGACCAAGACCCACATAGAGGCCAGGGCCTTCGAATTCCCGAATGCGGCAACACGCCCCCACGAGTGGGTCCCCAAGTGAATGGCCCCAATCCAAAGCCCAACCCCAACCCCAACCCAATCCCATACGTTCTCGAAAAGCCCCGACATGCCCTTTAATTTCAGTAGCATTAACAAACACCCACATAGAGGCAAGGGCTTCAAATGGCGGCACCACTTAACTTCCACCCCAGGGTTAGAACGGTGAATGCCCCAAATCCAAAACCCATACTACTCAAAACTGGGCCGGCGCCTGTATCACCCAGCTTACTAAACCCAATGGAGCCAGGGCTTGAATGGCACAACTCAACCCCGTTTAGTACGGTTGAAATGGCCCCAAAATCCAAAGCAACACCGAAGCCCCAAAACCCAAATAAACGCCTAATCCCATCGTCTATTCAGAAGAGGGCCGACACTTTATCAGCCAGCTTAATGAAACAAACCCTTAATATAAGGCAGGGCCTATTCAAAATCGCGGCACAAATCAAATCCCTGTCCCACAGGGCCCCCAGTGAATGCCCCCAACCCATAGCCCAGACCCAAAATCACATACGCTCCCAAGTGGCCCCCCGAGAACACCCTTACCCTACCCACTTAAAAGCTTAACGATACCCCACATAGAGGGTAGGACCCCTCGATGCGGCACTAACACCTCCCCACGGTTAGGCGGTAAAAATAGCCCCAATTTCAAGCACAAAACAACCGAATCCCCAAACCCCAAAAAAATCCTCATCCCGTACGTCTCAGAAAAAAGGCCTACAACCTGTTTTATATATCACAGCCTAAAAACAAACAGCCAAACCCTAATTAGAAGGCAGGGCCCCTTTCCAAATCTTCGGCCACACACCAACACCCCAAAGTGGCCCCCAAGGAATCCCCCCAACCCCATATAGCCAACCCAAACCCATAACGCCTCCAGAACAGGGGCCAACCACTTTACAACGCACTTTTACCCTACCATGCTTAAAACGATAACCGCACGTAGAGGCAGGGCTCGATGCGGCACACAAACAAGCATGACCTCCACCGGTAGCGGAAATAGCCCGAATCACGCAAAGCCAGAGCAAAAGCACAGGTCCAACGAAAGCCCAAACCCAAAACCTAATCCCCATCGTTCTCCAGAAAAGGCCGACACCTTTATCAGCAAGCTTAAAGACACAACACCCTAATAAGCAGCTTTTCAAATTGCGCACACAGAGCCTCCACGGTAAGGGAAGTGCCACAGTGAATGCCCCACTAAACCCATAGCCCAACCCAACACCATAGGGGGGTAGGAACCGCCTCAAAACGGGGGCCCAACCATAACATAAACTTTACCCTAACACCAGCCTTAAAACGATACCTACCCACGCGTAGAGGCCAGGGCCTTCGAATGCGGCACACATCACCCGCCAGTTTAGAAACAACAACTCCACGTGTTTGGGCGAGGGGCGGTAAATAGCCCCCAATTCCAAAGCCACCACTGAGCCCCAAACCCAAACCTAATTCCCATAACGTCTTAAAAAGGCCACAAACCGTTTATCACAAGCTAAAAACGCACACCCCTAAATGAGCAAGGGCTTCAATTCGTGCCAAAAGCACCCTCCACAGGTTAGGCCCCATGAAATGCCCCCAACCCATAGCCCAACCCAAAACCATACGCCTCAGAACGGGGCCAAACACCTTCCCTTACCAACGCTTAACTATACCACCCCCTTAAGGGGGGGGGGACAAGGGCTTCGAATGCGCAACACACCTTTCCACAGTGGACGGTAAAATAAGCCCCATTCCCAAAGCACAACCGAAGCCCAAACCCAAACCTAAATATCCAATTAACGCTCAAAGAAAGGGCCGACCAATGCCTTTAATATCAGCAAGCTGTAAAAACAAAAACAAACACCCCCTAATAGAGGCAATGGATTCCAAATGTTGCAACTCACCCTCCAAACAGGTAGCCCCAGTGAATGCCCCCACCCCAATAGCCCACCCCAAACCACATACGCCCCTCAGAAACGGGGCCAAACACAATGACCGTGTTACCTACCCAGCTTAAACGATTAAAACCCACGTAAAGGCAGGGCCTTTTGGATGCGGCACACACCTCCACAGGTAGGCGGTAAATAGCCCCCCAAATCCTAAAGCAAACAGACGAAGCCCCCACAACCCAACCTAGTCCCGTTCCGTCTCAGAAAAAGGCGCCCGACTATAGTAGTGGGGTAAACCTTTATCAGCAAGCGCCTTAATGACACCCTAATAGAAGGCCATGGGCTTCAAAATGCGCGGCCATACTCACCTCCCACAGGTAGGCCCCAGTGAATGCCCCCAACCCATAGCCCAACCCAAAACCATACGCCTCAGAACGGGGCCAACACCTTTACCTACCAGCTTAACGATACCCACGTAGAGGCAGGGCTTCGAATGCGGCACACACCTCCACAGGTAGGCGGTAAATAGCCCCAATCCAAAGCACAACCGAAGCCCAAACCCAAACCTAATCCCGTACGTCTCAGAAAAGGCCAACACCTTTATCAGCAAGCTTAAAAACACCCTAATAGAGGCAGGGCTTCAAATGCGGCACACACCTCCACAGGTAGGCCCCAGTGAATGCCCCCAACTTCATAGCCCACCCAACCCATTACCGCCTTCCAGAACGGGGCCAACACCTTTACCCCAACCTACCAAGCTTATAAAACGATACCCACATAAGCATGGGCCTTCGAAATATGCGGAAACACCCTTCCACAGTTAGCGGTAAAAAATAGCCCCAGTACAAAGCACAACCAAAGCCCAAACCCCAAACCAAAATCCCATAACGTCCTCATAAAAGGCCCCTGACATTAGAATTACCCTTTCCAAGCCCCGAGCTTATAACAACCCCATAATTATAGGCCAGGGCTTCGAATGCGGCACACTCAACCCCAGTTAGACGATGAATGGCCCTAAACCAAAGCACAACCGAAGCCTAAACCAAAATCCAAACCCATACGGCTCAGAAAAGGCCGACAAACCTTTTTATCACAAGCTAATAACACCAACACCCACATAGAGCAGGCTTTCAAATGCGGCACGCGCCAAACCCCCAGTTAGAAAGAACGATGAATGCCCCAACCAGACGCCCAACCCCAGAAACCCAAAACCAAAGTCCAGAACTGGCGTGTCCCTTTTATCAGCCGCTCAACAACAACCCATAAGAGCGGGGGGGCCTTTCGATTCGGCACACATAACCCCAGTTAGAATGTGAATGGCCCAAGCCCACAAGCCCCCACCAAACCCATAGTCTCAGAATCTGGCTGACAACCATGTTATCTATCTCAAGCCAGCTTAGAGACACAACCCCATAAATAGGCGGAGCCTTTGGAATTGCTGCACACCTCCACCCACAGTTTAGGCGTGAATGGTCCCAACCCCAACCCAAACATACCCTACCCCACCCCTCCCCAAGCTACCCTAGCCCACCCTACCCCACCCCTCCCCAAGCTAACCCCAAGCTAAACCCTAGCCCCACCCTAGAACCCCCACCCCCCTCCCCAAAGCCTTTCCCTGCCCACCCTACACCACCCCCTCCCCCAAGCTAAACCCTAGCCCAACCCTACCCCTCATGGATAGAACCCTCCCCCACCCCCCACCCCCCCCCCCCACCCCCCCCCACATAATTCAGACACACACAATTTTAAAAAAAAACCTAAAACCCACCAACCCAACACAAACATACCATGCCATTTAACACCAACCCAACCACACTTAACCAACCAAAAAACGCCATTAACACCAACCAACCAACACTAACCAACCAACAGAAACACCATTAACACCAACCAACCAACAGAAACGCCATTAACACCAACCAACCAACACCAACACCATGAACCTTTTTGAGCACTGTGGTGGGCAGCTGGATGTGCTCATGGCTACATGACTACCCCCAACCTCCGCTTTTTTTCCATCCTGGATACAACGCACGCTCCCCACATCAGGGGGTGGAGGCTCCCCGCCAACAGAAACACCAACACCAACCCGACCAAACCCCACAAGCCACCAACCACACCAACCAACACCGCACACCGATGAACCACTGTGCTCCAAGCTGGATGAGCTAAGAGACGTGCCTGCAATGGGTACATGAACGCCACCTCCCACCGTCTTTTTCGATCCTTGGATACAACGCAACGCTCACATCAGGGGTGGAGGCCCCCCGCCAACAGAAACGCCAATTTGAGCAGCTGAGTCCCTTCTTTTCTTCCAAGATTAACCCTAAGGGTGCTTGGTGCCGTCAGTTTTTTGAGGCGTTGTTGTGGTAGGTAGAAAGGTTTTGTATGTATGTTGTCTTATGTTGGTTTTTTGTATGTCTTTTTTTTGTTGGTTTTTTGTATGTAGTCTTTATACTGTATGTATGTATGTTCTTTTCTGTTGGTAGGTCTGTAATGTTTATGTGTGTCCATGTCCGCAGGTTAGTATGTATCCTGTATGTATGTTGGTCTGTTCCCTGTCTGTATGTATGTTATGTAAATGTATGTATGTATGTAAGTATGTTCTGTTTTACAGTTCCAGGGGTTAGGTTTAAATAGGCCGTTGTTTCTTCCCTCCAAAATGAACCCAACCCAAGGCTGCACTTGCAATTATTTAAGGTGTTGTGTAAGGTAAAAGGTGTGGAGGGCTGACACGCCCTTCTCTTTTCTTTGATGCCCTTGTTCTTCCTTCTTTATTCTTCTCCAAAATGTAAACCCAACCCCAACCCAATGGTGCTTGCCTAGTTGAGCTTGGTGTAGGGTAAAGAGGTTGTATGTATGTAATTTACGCAGTCCAGGGGTAGGTTAAAATAGGCTAGGGACTTGCCCAACCCGTGAAAACAAAAGGCTTAAAAAAGAAAAAGCATTGACTGGACTGAAGCCCCAAACAATAAGGTAAATGGGTGTGGGTGTCCTTGTGGGGTGTGTGGGGGGGGGGACTTGGGGGGGTGTTTTTTTTTTTGGGGTGGGGCTTTTTTATTTACTGCAAATAAAACAAACTTACCACGCTTTTTTGTTTATTGGTGCCCTTGTCCTTCCCTTCTTCCCAAAATGACTCCAACACCACCCAAGGTGCTTGCATTAATTGAATGTTGTGTTAGGGTAAAAATGGTGGTGGGAGAGGGCCTTGAACCACACTTCGTATTCCTCTTGGTGCCCTTCTTTTCTTTCTTTTTCCAACCCCAAAACCCACACCCAACGACCCAACAACACGCAACAACCCCAGTTTTCAACCAAATATCACCTTCAACGGCAGGACCACCACAATCACACACACCCAACCGTCCCCCACACAAATACCCACCACCAAGACACACATAACAAGATTCCACACTGACACAACCCAGCACAACACCATACTCACCAACAACCAACCTGCAACATGCAGACCTTGTAACATGGTGTTGAGCTAAGAAATCTGCTTCCTAGCCCCATTCCCTTCCCCCCCCAACACCGGCCCCCCCACCCCCCACCCCCACACTACACACACACACCACAAACCAACAACACACACAAACCAACTTACACAACAACCATACACCACCACCCAAAACTCAACGCCACCACTACGTCCACCAAAAACCATTCTCACCAAACTATCCACCTTCACATGCAGGACCCTGGTTAAACGTGGTGTTTTGTTGCTAAGTGCCTTTCCGAGCCCTTCCTCCCCCCTCCCCCCACCGAGCCAAGCACCCCCTCCCCCCCTCCTCCCTCCCTCCCTCACAACCCACCACCATCCCCCACCCACCCAACCACCAAACACTCACCACACCACACCAACTCCCCAACAACAACACTGCCAAGCACGGTGCATGACCCCTGGCCCATGTGTTTGTGGTTGTGTCTTCAGTGGCTCCGAGACAACACAAGCTGGGGCTGCCTTCAGCCGACCTCCAGTCCCTGCTTCGCTGCCGAGAATGGCTTCTTCGTGCGTGCACCTAACCCCACCAGCCAAAGCAGCAAAGAAGGAAGGCAGCCCCTGCCCTCAACTCAGCGAGAGACCCCAGGAGGAAGTGAAAACACAGGTGGTGATAATAATCGGCATTTGTTCTTAAGTAAGAAGAGAAAGCCCCCCCCCCCCCCCCCCCCCCACAACAACACACACCACAGTCGTCTCGATCACACACACAACACCCCATACCATCCTCTACCCTCCCACCCACCCCCCACCTCGCCATTGTTTTTTCCCATTTCCAACACCCATCCCCAACCCTCCCCCCCAACCCCAACGAGAACCATGGAGGAAGTGGACGCCAGGGTTGGTGGATCAATAATGTTTATTAAATTAATCAGTTTCTTAAGCCCCGCCACCCCCCACCCCCCACCCACCCACCCGACCCCGCCCCAGACAAGCTTTACAAAAAATTAAAAAAACCCATCCCCCCAGCCACCCCACCCCATTTTCAACCCATCCCCCCACCTCCACCCCACCCCAACAAGAGACCATGGAAGGAATTGAACGCAAGGTTGTGATCAATTCATCAAGTTTGTCTTAGCCCCTAAGGTAAGAACCCCCCCCCCCCTCCACCAACACCACACACACACACACACAACACACCAGACGCTCTAACCCATCCCCCCCCACACCCTATTTATTTTGCCACAACCCTCCACCCACCGTCCACCCACCTCCACCGGAAGAGACCATGGAGGAAGTGACGCAGTGTGATCAATTTCTTTCACTCAGTTCTAGAAAAAGAGCCCCCCCACCCCCCCCCACCCCCCCCCACCCCCCCACCACCACACCCAGACAGCTCTAAACACCCTACTACCCATAATGTCCTCAGTTCTTAAGCCCCGCCACCCCCCACCCCCCCCACCCCCCACCCACACACCAGACAGCTCTACCCATCCCCCCCACCCCCATTTTCACCCATCCCCCACCTCCACCCACCCAACGGAGAGACCATGGAGGAAGTGACGCGGGTGTGATCAATTTCCTCAGTTCTTAAGCCCCCCCCCCACCCATCTCCCCTATCTCCCCCCCCCCCCCCCCCCCCCCCCTCTCCACCCATCCCCCACCTTCACCCACCCAGCAGAGAGACCATGGAGGAAGTGGCACGGGTATAAAGAAGTGAGAGAACGTGCACCAACACCAACAACACCATCAACACAGACACCAACACCAACAACACCGACACAAACACAAACAGTACAAACAATAACACCAATAACACAAAGAAAACCACTATCAACAACAACAACAACAGCACAAACAAGAACACCAACAACACAAACAAGAACACCAACAACACCGACACCACCACCACCATTACCAACAACAGCACAAACAAGAACACCAACAACACCGACACCACCACCACCATTACCAACACCACCGACACCACCACAGGAGCCCATACGCCACATGCGCCGCAACCCAGCCCCTTCCTACCCACCCACTCACCCACCCACCCAACCAACCCAGCCCCTTCCTATCCAACCTACCAACCAACCAACCCAGCCTCTTCCTACCCCTGATCACCCACCCACCCACCCACTTACCCAACAGGAGCCCACACGCCGCATGCGCCGCAACCCTGGCGCTCATACAAGCACGCTCATACAAGCACACACACACACATGCACACGCACGCATGTACACACACACATACACATGCACCAGCACCACCACCATGGCGCCACTCAACAGGAGCCCATGCGCCGCATGCGCCTTAACCCAGCCCTTCCTACCCACCCACCCACCCACTCACCCACCCAACAAACACAGCCCCTTCCTACTCACCCACCCACCCACCCACCCCACAGGAGCCCATGCACCGCAACCCTGGCGCTCAATGTTCGAGAACGTGCAGCACGAGTGGATGGAGAGCGTGCAGCTGGTGTTTGACTACCACCAGAACCAACAACAACAACACAAACAACAATACCAACAACACCGACACCATCAACAACAACAACAATAACAACAACAACAATAACAACAACACCCACACACCCACCCCACAGGAGCCCATACGCTGCATGCGCCGCAACCCTGGCGCTCAAACACGCACGCTCGTACAAGCACACACACACGCACACACATACACACACGCATGCACACACACGCATGTACACGCGCACACACACGCACACATGTACACACACGCACGCATATACAAACACACACACACCAGCAGCACCACCATGGCACTGCTCAACAGGAGCCCATACGCCACATGGGCCACAACCCTGGCGCTCAATGTTTGAGAACGTGCAGCACGAGTGGATGGAGAGCGTGCAGCTGGTGTTTGACTACTTTTGTGAGCGGACGCCTCGCTCCTTTGTAGAAGTGAGAGAGACGTCTTTGGTGTGGAACTACAAGCATGCAGGTGAGCCACTTATGTTATTATGCATAAGTAATATTTTATTATATATATGGGGTATGTTAATATATAAATGTGTGAAATATGTTATTATATACATGGGGTATGTTAATATATAAATGTGTGAAATATGTTATTATATATATGGGGTATGTTAATATATAAATGTGTGAAATATGTTATTATATATATGGGGTATGTTAATATATAAATGTGTGAAATATGTTATTATATATATGGGGTATGTTAATATATACATGTGTGAAATATGTTATTATATATATGTGTGTGATATGTTATTATATACATGGGATATGTTGTTATACATTATAACTGGTATTTAGAAGTGAGAGAACGTGCAGCACGAGTGGATGGAGAGCGTGCAGCTGGTGTTTGATTACTTCTGCGAGCGGACCAGGGTACTTCAAATGGCCAAATTGGCCAGCGCTTTAGCGCACCTGAAAACAAAAAAACTGCGCTTTGTAGTGCAAAAAGCGCAAAAATTGCTTGCTGCGCCCACAGGGGGTTGCAAAAAACTGCGCTTTAAGCGCAGAGTGGGTCAGAAAGTCAGCGCTCAAAAGCGCAAAAGCGCGCGCTTTGAATTACCCTGGAGCGGACGCCTCGCCCCTTTGTTGAAGTGAGAGAAACGTCTTTGGTGTGGAACTACAAGCATGCTGGTGAGTCACTGAACACCACGGACCAGGGTACTACTAAGCGCGCGCGGCAGCGCGGTGCCGCGCGGCCTTTGTGAGCCCCTCTGCGCGTTTTTCAACCCCCTCTGCGCGCTTTTTTAACCCCCTGTGGGCGCAGCGCACAGTTTTTGCGCTTTTTGCACTAAAAAGCGCTGACCAATTTGACGTTTGCGCGCTTTAAGCGCTGGCCAATTTGGCAAGAAGTAGTACCCTGCCACGGACACCACCGACACCACCAACTCCATCAATAAATGCAGGTGAGCCACTTATGTATATATATATATATGTGTGTGTGTGTGAGATGTATAGCATGCAACACCCCGATCAAGTCCTCGCCAATTTTCTTTCCAATCAATAATCCAATTTAGAAATCATTTTTCAATCAATAATCAAATGAAGAAATATATTTTTCCGATCATTAATCTAGTTCAGAAATAAATGTGTTGTCAATAAATAATCAAGTAAAGAAATCCTTTTATTTTTGCACAGATGTTGAATTCGGGCGCATCCAGGCCAGTGGCTTGCTCTGGACCTAAAACCATCACCAACGCACCAGTACAAAATCAAAATCAAAATCAAAATCAATAAATAATCAAATTAAGACATCAATCAAAGAATTCAATCAAAGAAAATCAATCAAAGAAAATCAATCAAAGAAAATCAATCAAAGAAAATCAAAGTGGACCTAAGACCATCAGCAACGCACCAGTAGAAATCAAATGCAAAAGCAAAATAAATGAATAATACAATTAAGAAATCAATCTTGTTTTGCACAGATGTTGAATTTGGGCTTATTCAGGCCAGGGACTTGCTCCAGCACCTTAGGACTGGACCCATCAGCAACAAACCAGTAGAAATCAAAATCAAAAGCAAAATCAATCAATAATACAATTGCGAAATCATTTTTGGTTTGCACAGATGTAGAATTTGGGCGCATCCAGGCCAGGGACTTGCTCCAGCACCTTTGGACTGGAACCATCAGCAACGCACCAGTAGAAATCAAAAGCAAAAGCAAAAGCAATCAATAATCAAATTAAGAAGTCAATTTGTTTTCAATAAATAATCAAACTAAGAAATCAATTTATTTCAATCAATAATCAAATTAAGAAATCAATTTTTTTCAATCAATAATCAAATTAAGAAATCAATTTATTTTTGCACAGATGTTGAATTCGGGCGCATCTAGGCCAGTGGCCTGCTCCAGCACCTCTGGACCTAAAACAATCACCAACGCACCAGTACAAAATCAAAATCAAAATCAAAATCAGTCAAAATCAATAAATAATCAAATTAAGAAATCAATCAAAGAAAATCAATCAAAGAAAATAAAAGTGGAATTAAGACCATCAGCAACACCAGTATGAAATCAAATGCAAAAGCAAAAGCAAAATAAATCAATAATACAATTATGAAATCAATATTGTTTTGCACAGATGTTGAATTCGGGCGCATCCAGGCCAGAGACTTGCTCCAGCACTTGTGGTCAGGACCCATCAGCAACGCACCAGTAGAAATCAAAAGCAAAATCAATAAACAATCAAATTAAGAAGTCGTTTTGTTGTTGCTCAGAAGTTGAATTCGGGCGCATTCAAGCTAGGGACTTGCTCCAGCACTTGTGGACAGGACCCATTAGCAACGCGCCAGTTGAAATTCTCCAGGGAGGGAGGAGTGTGGAGGTTCGACCTGTTGGTGTAACCAAGGGCATGGCCATGATGCGCTTGATGGGCTACATGGCGGAATACTATGGCACCGAGAACATCTCCTTTGACTTTGTACTGTGCATTGGTGAGTTTGTGGCACGAAGTCAGGGTAAAACGATCGTGTGGGTTTCATTCTATCAGTGTTTTTTTGTGGGAAAAAGGTGTCCATGGCCATGGTGCGCTTGATGGGCTACATGGCAGAATACTATGGCACTGAGAACATAGCCTTTGACTTCGTACTGTGCATTGGTGAGTGCGTGGCACCAAGTCAGGGTAAAACGACTGTGTGGGTTTCAGTTCATCAGTGCTTTTTCGTTGAAAACAAAAAAACATCTATGGCCATGGTGTGCTTGATGGGCAACATGGCGGAGTTCTATGGCACTGAGAACATGGCCTTTGACTTGTACTGTGCATTGGTGAGTCAGGGTTTTGTATTTGAGCGATGTATCACTATTAGTAGGGGTCGGCAATATGATATCATATGATATCATGTCATCATATGGTATCATATGATGCCGGCAGTCTGACAAGGTAACTTTGGCCTGAGTCATAATATCATATGATATTAAATCATATGATTTTTGTATGATATCATATGGTATCATACTCGTCTTTGGTCAACATCATATGATTTCTGTATGATATCATATGATAGCATACTCGTCTTTGGTCAACATCATATGATTTCTGTATGATATCATATGATAGCATACTCGTCTTTGGTCAACATCATATGATTTTTGTATGATATCATATGGTATCATACTCGTCTTTGGTCAACATCATATGATTTCTGTATGATATCATATGATATCATACTCGTCTTTGGTCAACATCATATGATTTTCCGTTCCTTAACTATTAGCGATAAAGCCCATCGCTTTCTAGATTGGCATAGCGATGAAAGCAATTTAATCGATGCAGCTAGATCTGGCCAGCCCAGCAGGACCAGCCAGGGATCAGGTTCGACCTGTTGGTTTGACTAAGGGCATGGCCATGGTGCGCTTGATGGGCTACATGGCAGAATACTATGGCACTGAGAACATCGCCTTTGACTTTGTACTGTGCATTGGTGAGTGCGTGGCACCAAGTGAGGGTAAAACAATTGTGTGGGTTTCATTTCATCAGTGCTTTTTCAATGCAAATAAAAAAAGGCTTCAGTGGCCATAGTGCGCTTGATGGGCTGCATGGCGGAATACTATGGCACTGAGAACATAGCATTTGACTTCGTACTGTGCATTGGTGAGAGCGTGGCACGAAGTGAGGGTAAAACGATTGTGTGGGGTTCATTTCATCAGTGTTTTTTTGTGAAAAATAAAAAGGTGTCCATGGCCATGGTGCGCTTGATGGGCTACATGGCAGAATACTATGGCACTGACAACATCGCCTTTGACTTGGTACCGTGCATTGGTGAGTGCGTGGCACCAAGTCAGGGTAAAACGATTGTGCGGGGTTCATTTCATCAGTGCTTTTTCAATGCTAATAAAAAAAGGCTTCAGTGGCCATAGTGCGCTTGATGGGCTGCATGGCGGAATACTATTGCACTAAGAACATCGCCTTCGACTTCGTACTATGCTTTGGTGAGTTCTTGGCACGAAGTCAGGGCCCCCTTTGGTAAAATCATCAGTGTTTTTTGTTAAAAATATGGTGTCCATGGCCATGGTGCGCTTGATGGGCTACAAGGCAGAATACTATGGCACTGAGAACATCGCGTTTGACTTTGTACTGTGCATTTGATAGGTGAGTTTGTGGCACAAAGTCAGGGTAAAATGATTGTGTGGGGTTCATTTCATCAGTGCTTTTTCGTTGAGAATAAAAAAGGCTTCAGTGGCCATGATGCGCTTGATGGGCTACATGGCGGAGTTCTATTGCACCCAAATGACTATTGCAGAATTCTATGGCACTGAAAATGACTACGGCAGAATTAAATGGCAATGAAAATGGCTATGGCACTGAAAAATTGCTATGTCAGAGTTCTATGGCACTGAGAACGTCGCCTTTGACATTGTTCTATACATTGGTGGGTGCGGTTGTGAGTGTGTAGCTATGAGTGTGTAGTGTGAGTGTGTAGCTATGAGTTTGTAGCTGTGAGAGTTTAGCTGTGATCTCTTACCGATCCCTACCACTTACCTCATGTTTGCATTGTACTGCTCTGCGTACTGTACTTTGCCAAGATTTGACCTGGTGACTTACATAAGACTGGCGTCTATCCCTCCCCAGGCCGTGTGCCATTGTACTGCTCTGCGTACTGTACTTTGCCGAGATTTGACCTGGTGACTTACAAAAGACTGGCGTCTATCCCTCCCCAGGCCCTGTACCATTGTACTGCTCTGCGTACTGTACTTTGCCGAGATTTGAACTGGTGACTTACAAAAGACTGGCGTCTATCCCTCCCCAGGCCCTGTACCATTGTACTGCTCTGCGTACTGTATTTTGCCGAGATTTGAACTGGTGACTTACAAAAGACTGGCGTCTATCCCTCCCCAGGCCCTGTACCATTGTACTGCTCTGCGTACTGTACTTTGCCGAGATTTGAACTGGTGACTTACAAAAGACTGGCGTCTATCCCTCCCCAGGCCCTGTACCATTGTACTGCTCTGCGTACTGTACTTTGCCGAGATTTGACCTGGTGACTTACAAAAGACTGGCGTCTATCCCTCCCCAGGCCGTGTACCATTGTACTGCTCTGCGTACTGTACTTTGCCGAGATTTGAACTGGTGACTTACAAAGACTGGCGTCTATCCCTCCCCAGGCCCTGTACCATTGTACTGCTCTGCGTACTGTACTTTGCCGAGATTTGAACTGGTGACTTACAAAAGACTGGCGTCTATCCCTCCCCAGGCCGTGTACCATTGTACTGCTCTGCGTACTGTACTTTGCCGAGATTTGAACTAGTGACTTACAAAAGACTGGCGTCTATCCCTCCCCAGGCCCTGTACCATTGTACTGCTCTGCGTACTGTACTTTGCCGAGATTTGAACTGGTGACTTACAAAAGACTGGCGTCTATCCCTCCCCAGGCCGTGTGCCATTGTACTGCTCTGCGTACTGTACTTTGCCGAGATTTGAACTGGTGACTTACAATAGACTGGCGTCTATCCCTCCCCAGGCCGTGTACCATTGTACTGCTCTGCGTACTGTACTTTGCCGAGATTTGAACTGGTGACTTACAAAAGACTGGCGTCTATCCCTCCCCAGGCCCTGTACCATTGTACTGCTCTGCGTACTGTACTTTGCCGAGATTTGAACTGGTGACTTACAAAAGACTGGCGTCTATCCCTCCCCAGGCCGTGTGCCATTGTACTGCTCTGCGTACTGTATTTTGCCGAGATTTGAACTGGTGACTTACAAAAGACTGGCGTCTATCCCTCCCCAGGCCCTGTACCATTGTACTGCTCTGCGTACTGTACTTTGCCGAGATTTGAACTGGTGACTTACAAAAGACTGGCGTCTATCCCTCCCCAGGCCGCCTACTAGATGGTGACGAGAATGTCTTCTCTTTCTTCGAGGGGCAGCGCATCGATGGCCTTGCCAAGAACATGGACTACAACGGCACCCAAACGGTCCCTGTAGGAGGCCATGAGCAACCCATCAGACAACAAACTTGCTCTTTACCCCCTTACCGTGTACCCCTCTCCCTCCCCAGGCCACCTCTCTACCCCCTTACCCCTCTCCCTCTCCAGGCCCCCTCCTAGCATGAGATGTGAATGTCTTCTCTTTCTTCGAGGGGCAGCGCATCGATGGCCTTGCCAAGAACATGGACTACAACACCACCCAAACAGTTTTTGTAGCAGGCCATGAGCAACCCACCAAACAACAAACGTGCTCTCTACCGCTTACCATATACCCCTCCTCTTCCTCAGGCCACCTCCTAGGACGCGACGAGAATGTCTTCTCTTTCTTTGAGGGCCAGCGCATCGATGGACTTGCAAAGAACCTGGACTACAACGGCACCCAAACGGTTCCGGTTGTAGGCCATGAGCAACCCATCACAGGAGGGATGTCAATCGAGGCTCATAGCGCGTTGACCAAAATGTTGCAGGAGGTTTCTAGGAAGGCTGAGGAGGCAGAAGTGGGCAAGAGGACAGCTAGCTCCATGCTGGAAGCTGTGGTCGGTCCCCCCCCTCCTTTTTCTGAGTCATCAAGTAAGTTGGGGCTCCAATTGGCTGCGGCCTGGGTGAGGGGTAGGTTGGGGGGATGGGCGTTGGGGTAAGGTGTAGGTGTAGGGAGGGGTGTGTGGGGGGGGGGGGGGCTGTGCACTGTAGCAAAGGTGTGGTGGCCGTGGTTGCGCGCGTGGTGGGGTTCCAATTGGCTGCGACCTGGGTTAGGTGTAAGGGGGGGAACACACAAGCTGTCACACACACACACCCCACACCCTACACCTCACCCAGGCCGCAGCCAATTGAAGGCCCTCTACACTGCCACCCTCCATCAGCAGCCCGCACGGCCACCACACCTTCACTACAGTGCACAGCAGCCCTACACCACACAGTCCCTCCCCCTTTCCCCCAACACCCATCCCCCCGCACCCCCCACCCCCTACACCTCACCAAGGCAGCAGCCAATTGGAGCCCCACAACACGCGCGGCCACGGCCACTCCACCTACGCTACAGTGCACAGCCGCCCTAGCCCCCTTCCCCCCTACACCTTACCCCTCCCCCCCCCCCCCCCCCCCCCACACACACACACCTCACCCAGGCCGCAGCCAATTGGAGCCCCACCACACACGCGGCCATGGCCACTCCACCTCCGCTACCGTGCACAGCCGCCCTACCTTCCCACCCCACTCCACCATACCCTACACCTTACCCAACACCCATCCCTCACCCCACCCCGCCCCCTGCATCTCACCCAGGCCGCAGCCAGTTGGAGCCCCACCACACACGCGGCCATGGCCACTCTACCTCCGCTACCGTGCACAGCGGCCCTGCAATGTACCCCTCCGGCCGCAAGACCACCCAGTCAGGTGCAGCAGCTGTAGCGGCTGCACACGACCGTACATTCAATTCCGGGGGGTCAGGCGACTTGGCGTTTAGCAGCATCCCAGAAAGCACCCACCACCAGATATTCTCTGGCCTCACTGAAAGCGGGGAGCCCTTGGGCTCACAGGTAGATCCCCTTTTTTTTCTTTTTTTTTTTCACCCAGATCTTTGCAGGACTCGCTGATAGCGGGGGGGCCTCAAGCTTGGGGTTAGTTCCCCCCCCCTTTTTCTTCTTTCCCCCCCTTTTTTTCCACCCACTACCAGATATTCTCTGGCCTCGCTGAAAGCGGGGAGCCCTCAGCCTTGCAGGTAGATCCCCTTTTTTCTTTTTTTTTCTTTTTTCTTTTTCACTCAGATCTTTGCAGGACTCGCTGATAGCGGGGGGGGGCTAAAGCTTGGGGTAAGCTCCCCCCCCCCCCCCCCCCCCCCCCCCCCCCCCCCCCTTTTCTTCTTTCCCCCCCTTTTTTTCCTCCCACTACCAGATATTCTCTGGCCTCGCTGAAAGCGGGGAGCCCTCAGCCTTGCAGGTAGATCCCCTTTTTTTTCTTTTTTTCTTTTTCACCCAGATCTTTGCAGGACTTGCTGATAGCGGGGGGGGCTCAAGCTTGGTGTTAGTTCCCTTCCTTTCTTTTCTTCTTTTTCCCCCTTTTTTTCTAACCACCACCAGATCTTCTCTGGCTGATAGCAGGGAGCCCTCAAGCTTGCAGGCAGATCCCCTTTTTCTTCTTTTTCCCTTTTTAGTTTTTCATCTACCACCCGATCTTCGCTGGACTCGCTGATAGCGGGGGGCCCTCAAGCTCAGAGGTAGATCCTTTTCTTTGTTTTCCTTTTTTTCCTTTTCCATCCACCACCTGATCTTCGCCGGACTCGCTGATAGCGGGGGGCCCTCAAGCTTACAGGTAGATCCTTTTCTTTGCTTACCTTTTTTTCCTTTTCCATCCACCACCTGATCTTCGCCGGACTCGCTGGTAGCGGGGGGCGCTCAAGCTTGGAGGTAGATTTTTGTCTGTGTTTTCCTTTTTTCCTTTTTCATACACCACCTGATCTTCGCCGGACTCGCTGATAGCGGGGCGCCTCAAGCTTACAGGTACATTTTTGTCTTTGTTTTCCTTTTTTCCTTTTTCATACACCACCCGATCTTTGCTGGATCCACTGATAGCGGGTCGCCTCAAGCTTGGAGGTAGATTTTTGTCTTTGTTTTCCTTTTTTCCTTTTCCATACACCACCCGATTTTCGCCGGATCCTCTGATAGCAAAGGGCCTCAAGCTTGGAGGTAGATTTTTGTGCTGATGCAAACCACTACCCAATCTTCGCAGGCAGCAAGGAGGCCTCAACCTGGCAGGTAGATCCCCATTTTTGTTTTTGTAACATATCGTACCAAGACAAACCAAACCATACCATACAATAAACGTACCAAACCATACCATTGCGTACCATGCCATACCATAATGTACCAAACAATACAATACCAGACCAGACCGTACCATTACAAATGATACTGTACCAGACCAAATGATACCGTACCCGACCATGCCATAATGTTAGGGAATGGCAAATCATATAATGTCAACCAAAGATGTAAATCATATGATATCATACAGAAATCATATGATTTAATATCATATGATATGATCCCCCAGGCCAAAGTTACCTAGTCAGACCGCTGGCATCATATGATATCATATGATGACATGATATCATATGATATCATAATGCCGATCCCTACATAATGTACCAAATGTTGCAAATGCCTATCCATACATAATGTACCAAATGTTGCAAATGCCGATCCATACATAATGTACCAAATGTTGCAAATGCCGATCCATACATAATGTACCAAATGTTGCAAATGCCGATCCATACATAATGTACCAAATGTTGCAAATGCCGATCCATACATAATGTACCAAATGTTGCAAATGCCGATCCATGCATAATGTACCAAATGTTGCAAATGCCGTACAACTGCTTCCCAGACTCTGCCATTAGTAACAGCTGCGGTGGGGGGAAGTTAGTCCCCACAATGCCAGTCCCAACAAAGCCAGATCTCCGTTGGTTTAGGGTTGAAGGGTTTAGGGTTTTAGGGTTTAGGGTATAGGTTTCTGATTCACTGGTGACTGGCTTTGTGGGGACTAGCTTCCCCCCTCCAACAGCTGCACCCAGAGTAGCGGCGTGCGCAGCACTCACAGCGCTGACACCGTCGTAGGCAAGCGATAAAAACCAAACTCAAACCAAAACAAACCAGAACATACCAAAACAAAACAAAACAAAACAAACAAAACAAACAAAAGAAGGCAAACCAAAACAAGAAAGAAACAAAAAATACTAACCAAATCAAACCAACCCTGCACAGGTGGCCCACACCACGGACTACCTGATGCCTGAGCAGCAAATGCCGGACAACTGCTTCCCAGACTCTGCCACTAGCAACAACTCCATTCTGAGCAGCGGCGTGCGCAGCTCTCACAGCGCTGACACTGTCGCACGCAAGCAACCCCTCTCCTCCGCCCAGCATCTCGCCGACCCCGGCCCCTCCAGCCGCTGCTACGCAGACCCCAGGGGTAGTGGACAATGGGGGAGCGAGGACGGCCACAAAGACCCCGCCTCAGACACCTACATGCCCAGGCCCTTACACCGCGGCCACCCTTCCCTGCAACAACATCAGCAGCAGCACCACCACCACCACCCCGCGGGCCACGCCAACCCAGGCGGTCATGCCAACGCCGGCCCCCCTCACGCAGCCTCTGGCCAGGCTGCACAACAGCAACAGCAGATGATTGACATCCGTCGCCTCACACACTTCCCCCCCAGGTTCCTGTTCACCTGCACCGTGGGCAGGAACCGATCCAAGGCGAGGTTCGCCCTCAGCTCCTCGGCGGAAGTGTGCGACCTATTGGAGAACATCGTGTGGCAGTGCATTAACGGGGATCGTTCTGCTAGGTCACATAAGGTACGGCAGATATTGTTATTGGGGCTCGGATTTGAGTCTGGGACTGGGGGTTGGGGGCTTGGATTTGGGGTCTGTGACTGGGACTGGGGGCTTGGATTTGAGTCTGGGACTGGGGGTTGGGGGCTTGGATTTGGGGTCTGTGACTGGGACTGGGGGCTTGGATTTGAGTCTGGGACTGGGGGTTGGGGGCTTGGATTTGGGGTCTGGGTCTGAGACTGTTCCCCCCTGTAGAGTAGCGGTACAGTCACTGGCGGAAGTGTGCGACCTATTGGAGAATATCGTGTGGCAGTGCATTAACGGGGAACATTTTGCTACCAATACAGAAGGTACGGCAAATATTGGTGAAGATTTAGGGTTTAAGTCCGGCCTCAGCTCCTCGGCCGAGGTGAGTGACCTGTTAAAGAAAATTGTGTGGCAGTACGGTAGCGGTACAGTCACTGGCTGAGGTGTGCGACAGACCGGATAATATCGTGTGGCAGAGCATTAACAGGGAACATTCTGCTAGGTAACAGAAGGTGCGGCAGATATTATTATGGGGGCTTGGATGTGGGGTCTGGGTCTGGGGGGTACAGGCTTGGATTTGTGGTCTTTGTCTGGGACTGGTCCACCATGTACAGTGGCGGTACAGTCACCTTGGATTTGTGGTCTGTGTCTGGGACTGGTCCACCATGTACAGTGGCGGTACAGTCACCGGCGGAAGTGTGTGACCTACTGGAGAATATCGAGTGGCAGTGCATTAACGGTATGGTCACCGGCAGAAGTGTGCGACCTATTGGAGAACATCGTGTGGCAGTGCATTGATGGAGAACATTCTGCTAGGTCTCAGAGGGTACGGCACAGTTTTTTTTTCTTCAGATTTCTGTAGTCCAGGTTGAGTAGCTACATGGGCTACTCAACCCTGATATCAGGATAGTTGCGTAGCCATCGCATGGCAGAGCGCGAAGCGCGGAGCCTGGTGGGGTCGCGGGGCAGCGCGTCCCGATATCGGGGGGTCCGGGGGGCGTAGCATTCTATGGAATGGCGACGGAATGGCGACGGAATGGCGACGCGTCCTCGAAAAATGAAACACTGGTACGGCAAATGCTCATAGAAAGCTCAATACTGAGATACCGAATTCACACTCATGTATTCGCTCCCTAGTTAATGCAAGTATAAGTATGAGCATACTCTTACTCTTACTTGTACTCAAATTCATACTCATACTCATACTCATACTCATACCGGGATATCATACTCATACTCATACTCATACCGGGATATCATACTCATACTCATACTCATACTCATACTCATACTCATACTCATACTCATACCGGGATATCATACTCATACTCATACTCATACTCATACTCATACTCATACTCATACTCATACCGGGATATCATACTCATACTCATACTCATACTCATACTCACACTCATGTATTCGCTCTCTTGTGAATGCAGGAACCCACGGGGGCCAGTCCCATGAGCCGCCCTGAGTCAATGTCAAGTATGGAGGCTACATCCCCCACATCTGTTTATAATATGGTGCATAAATGGTGAGGTGCTGGTGGTGTGTGGGGGGGGAGGGGTGTGTGTGGGTGGGGGGGGGGGGGTGGGGGGGGGGGGGGTATAGAGGGCACGCTTTCCCATGTCTGTATTATATGGTGCATAAATGGTGAGGTGCTGGTGGGTGGTGGTAGTGTGTGTGTGGGGGGGGGGGGGGGGGGGGGGGGGGGGGCTGTGGGGGAGTGTGGAGGCCACATTTCGCACGTCTGTATAAAATATATGGTGCATAAATGGTGAGGTGCTGGTGGTGTGTGGGGGGAGGGGTGTGTGGGGGGGGGGGGGGGGGGAGGGGGGGGGTTATAAGGGCACACACCCCCGCACCGGGATATAATATGGTGCATAAATGGGGAGTGCTGTGGTGGTGGGGGGGAGGGTTGGGGTATGTGGTGGTGTGGGGGGGTGGTGGTGGGGTGGGGGGGTCTCGCTGCCCCGCTTTCCCCCACCGCTCTGTCTTTCTGGTGGCCTCCTTGGTGCGTGCTGGTGGTGGGGGTCGGGGGCGGGTTCGGTGTGGTGTTAGGTGTGTGGGGGGGGGGGGGGGGGGGTACATCGCGGTCCCTCCCCCCCCTCTTCTCGCATCATGGTGCCTCAATCGTGCGTGCTGGTGGGGGGGGGGGGGGGGGTGGGGGGGGGGGGGGCGGGGTGTTGGTGGTGTGTAGGTAAGGGAAAAAAGGGGGAAAAAAAAGGGGGGTGGGTGGGGAGGGGTGGGGGGAATGAGGAAAAAAAAAAAAAAAAAAAAAAAAAAAAAAAAAAAAAGAAAGGGGGAAAAAAAGAGAATAAGAAAAAAAGAAAAAGGAAAAATATAAAGTGAAAAATAAAAAAGGGGGGGGGGGGTGGTGGATGGGGCGGGGGGGGGGGTGGGGGGGGGGTCCTGGCGCATCTGGCTAAAGAAAAACCCTCCCCACCCCTAAAATCTGTCTCTCCTCTGGTGCATCTGTCCTTGGCGTGTGGGTGGGTTGGGTGGTGGTGGCTTGCCTTCTGGACTTCTTTTCCGCGGCACCCCGCTGCCTCTGTGGGAATTTCTTGTAAGCATCATTCCCCTGGCCTCAGGTCCACTGGGCCGCGCTGCGGCCGGTGGTGTGTGTGGTGGGGGTGTGGGGGAGGGTGACTGGGTGACGTCCCTTGAGGCTACATCTCCCCCGTCTGTTCTAATATTAGCAATCCCAGGACACCCTACATCCATCCCCCCTCTATCCCTCCTTTCCCCCCATCCATCCACCCCGCCCATTTTACCCTCCGACCACGGCCATCCCCCAGCTAATCCCTCCCTTCCCCCCCCCCATCCATTCTTCACCCCCCACCAATTCACCCCATCCACCCATCTATTCCTCCCTTCCCCCATCCATCCACCCGACTATTCACCCATCCACCCATCCACCCATCTATCCCTCCCTTCCCCCATCCATCCACCCGACCATTCACCCATCCACCCATCCACCCATCTATTCCTCCCTTCCCCCATCCATCCACCCGACCATTCACCCATCCACCCATCCACCCATCTACCCCTCCCTTCCCCCATCCATCACCCCCCCATCCACACATCTATCCCTCCCTTTCCCCCACCATCCACCCATATATTCCTCCCTTCCCCCATCCACCCATCCATCCACCCACCCATCCACCCACCCACCCATCCACCCACCCATCCGCCCACCCACCCATCCGCCCACCCACTCATCTATCCCTCCCTTCCCCCATACATCCACCCAACCATTCACCCATCCATCCATCTATCCACCGAACCATCCACCCATCCATCCATCCATCCATCCATCCATCCATCCACGAAACCATCCACCCATGCATCCATCATCCATGTTGTATTCATTCATATAACTTGCAGGAAAGCATTTCAGGAGCAAGACCGACAGAATCACATGCACATGCCCCAAGAATCAGATCTGGGCCGAATGCCGGAGCATCCCCATCAGGTACGCCTTGATTACTTTAGTTCCTGCAGAATTGTTCATCAACAGAACCAACAGAATCAACAGAATCAGATCTGGGTGTGATGCCGGAGCCTCCCCACCAGGTACGCCTTGACGAGGGCAGCAACAAGGTTAGACCGCACACCGCACACGCACACCGCACCGCACACAAACACCGCACACCGCACACGCACACCGCACACAAATAAACCCTTGTGACAGCGGGGATCAAAAGCCACACGGGCGGTCACATCCTTGATAATTTTGGTTCCTGCAGAATTGTTCATCAATAGAATCAACAGAATCAACAGAATCAGATATGGGCATGATGCCTGAGCATCCCCATCAGGTACGCCTTGATTACATTAGTTCCTGCAGGACCGGTCATCAACAGAATCAACAGAATCATTCATTGGTGGAATCAGATTTGGTTGTGATGCCCGAGCATCCCCATCAGGTACGCCTTGATTACTTTGGTTCCTGCAGAATCGTACATCAAAAGAATAAACAGAATCGTACATCAGAATAATAAACAGAATAGTACATCAAAAGAATAAACAGAATCGGACATCAAAAGAATAAACAGAATCGGACATCAAAAGAATAAACAGAATAAACAGAATCATTCATCAACAGAAGCAACATAATCATTCGTTAATAGATCAACAAAATATACAGAATCATTCATCAATAGAATAAACAGAATAAATAGTATAATTTGTCTGCATTCATCGACGGAAACAGCAGAATCATTCATCTACAGAATAAACAGAACAAACAGAAAACATAGAATCATTCATCAGTAGAATAAACATAATAGATAGCATCATTCATCTGCATTTATCGACAGAATCAGCAGAATCATTCATCAACAGATTAAACAAGATAAACAGAATAAACAGAATAAACAGAATCATTCATCAGTAGAATAAAAAGCATCATTCATCTGCATTCATCGACAGAATCAGCAGAATCATTCATCAACAGAACAACCAAAATACACAGAATTAACAGAATACACAGACTCATGAATCAACAGAATAAACAGAATCCTTCATCCATATGCTTCAAACCTGTAAGGGTCAAATACCTAAATTGGTCGTCTGCCCATAGTCCGTTTTTTTGTGAGACGCGTCGCAAATTTATTCACTTCGGTGCGGCCCCAGTGCGACGCGCTGCCCCCCGAACCCTCTGGGGGGCAGCGCTCAGCAACTTTTGCTCAACTGAATCCTGGGTGCCGCTAGTTTGTGGAATCCCACCTCCTGGGGTGAAATTCCTGTCATAAAGAATGCCCCCCATCTGTCTTTTGTGCGTAGGACAACGGGGACTATGACAACGAGCCCCCCACTGCCGTGACGGCAGGTGCATTGGCTTCCTCCCTGGCTGCAAAGGTAAACATCTCGCAATCCGAGGATCGCTTTTCCAGCGGAGGCCCGCAAACCGAGGATCTCTTTTCCAGCGGAGGCTTGCGACCCGCTGACCGCTTTCCCAGCGGAGGCCCGCAACCCGAGGATCTCTTTCCCGGCAGAGGACCGCAACCCAGCGGCCGCTTTCCCATCGGAGGTCCTCAACCCGGCGACCGCTTTCCCAGCGGAGGTCCTCAACCCGGCGACCGCTTTCCTAGCGGAGGTCCTCAACCCGGCGACCGCTTTCCCAGCGGAGGCCCGCAACCCGAGGGCCGCTTTGATCTCCCCCGTCCCTCTATGCCCCTCCCTGACCATGGTGGGGGCGGCATCTACAACTCAATACAGCCACCACCGTCTGTGAGCCTGGAGGCTGAGAACGGGATGGATGGCATTTATGGGGGCCTGAGGCAAGCACGCAATGCTGGAGCTGCATCACTTCACCGCAGCCAGATTGAACCCAGAGACTTCAGTTAGAGAGGCAGCCAGACTGAACCCAGGGGGTCAGGTTGATGGCTAGACAAGCAGCCAGTCGGAGCCCAGGAACTTGGATTAGAGAGGCAGCCTGACTGAGCCCAGGAGGTCAGATTGGTGGCTAGACAAGCAGCCAGTCGGAGCCCAGGAGATTGGATAGTGAGGCAGCCTGACTGAGCCAATGCACTTGGATTAGAGAGGCAGCCTGACTTAACCCAGGGGGTCAGGCCGATAGCTAGATAAGCAGCCAGATTGAGCCCAGGCACTTGGATTAGAGAGGCAGCCTGACTGAGCCCAGGGGGTGAGGTCGATGGCTAGATAAGCAGCTTGTTGGAGCCCAGTTACTTGGAGTAGAGAGGCAGCCTGGCTGAGCCCAGGCACTTGGATTAGAGAGGCAGCCAGATTGAACCCAGGGACTTCAGTTAGAGAGGCAGCTAGACTGAGCCCAGGAGGTCAGGTCGATGGCTAGACAAGCAGACGAGCTGAGCCCAGGCACTTGGATTAGAGAGACAGCCAGACTTAACCCAGAAGGTCAGATTGGTGGCCAGACAAGCAGCCAGTCGGAGCCCAGGAGATTGGATAGAGAGGCAGCCTGACTGAGCCAATGCACTTGGATAAGAGAGGCAGCCTGACCGAGCCCAGGGGGTCAGGTTGATGGCTAGACAAGCAGCCAGACTGAACCCAGGCACTTGGATTAGAGAGGCAGCCAGACTTAACCCAGAAGTTCAGATTGGTGGCTAGACAAGCAGCCTGTTGGAGCCCAGGAGGTTGGATAGAGAGGCAGCCTGACTGAGCCAATGCACTTGGATTAGAGAGGCAGCCCGGCCGAGTCCAGGGGGTCAGGTCGATGGCTACACAAGCAGCCAGTCGGAGCCCAGGAACTTGGATTCGAGAGGCAGCCCAAGTGAGCCCAGGAGGTCAGGTTGATGGCTAGACAAGCAGCCAGACTGAGCCCAGGAACTTGAATTAGAGAGGCAGGCAGGCAGCCAGGCAGTGCCAGAATAGCATGGATAGTGAGGCAAGCAGCCTGACTGAACCCAGGAGATCAGGTCGATGGCTAGATAAGCAGCCAGCCGGAGCCCAGGAACTTGGATTAGAGAGGCAGCCTGAGTGAAACCAGGGCGTATGGCCTATGGCTAGATAAGCAGCCAGACGAAGCCCAGGAACTAGGATTCGAGAGGCAGCCTGACTGAGCCCAGGAGGTCAGGTCGATGGCTAGACAAGCAGCCAGACTGAGCCCAGGAATTTGGATTAGAGAGGCAGGCAGGCAGTGCCAGAAAAGCCTGGATAGTGAGGAAAGCAGCCAAACTGAACCCAAGAGGTTGGGTCTATGGCTAGACAAGCAGCCAGACAGAACTCAGGAACTTTGATAAGAGAGGCACCCAGACTGAACCCAGGAGTTTTGGTCGATGGCTAGG
The DNA here is from genome assembly GCA_013435795.1 of Chlamydomonas sp. ICE-L. Taxonomy (NCBI): domain Eukaryota; kingdom Viridiplantae; phylum Chlorophyta; class Chlorophyceae; order Chlamydomonadales; family Chlamydomonadaceae; genus Chlamydomonas; species Chlamydomonas sp. ICE-L. The sequence continues at coordinate 29,079 of JACBWV010000922.1, forward strand.
CAAGCAGCCAGACTGAGCCCAGGAATTTGGATTAGAGAGGCAGGCAGGCAGGCAGTGCCAGAATAGCATGGATAGTGAGGTAAGCAGCCAGACTGAACCCAGGAGGTCAGGTCGATGGCTAGACAAGCAGCCAGTCGGAGCCCAGGAACTCCGATTAGAGAGGCAAGAAGGCAGGCAGTGCCAGAATAGTCTGGATAGTGAGGCAAGCAGCCAAACTGAACCCAGGGGGTTGGGTCTATGGCTAGGCAAGCAGCCAGTCTGAGCCCAGGAACTCAGGTTTACAGCTAGGCAAGCAACCAGGCTGGATCCAGAAACCCTTGTCAGTAGCCAGGCAAGCAACGGGACAGAGCCGAGGAACTCTGGTATAAAGCTGAGCAAGCAACCAGGCTGGATCTAGGAACCCCTGCCTAGATGCAGGCAAGCAACCGAACAGAGCCGAGAAACTCTGGTATGAAGCTGAAGAAGCAACCAGGCTGGATCCAGAATGTCCTGTCTGGAGCTAGAATAGTATTTGTTACAACGCTCTATACGCCGGCAATTTGGCGTCTAACCATCTGCAGAAGACAGTACTTTCCTTGTGCGATAGCCACGGAAACCAGGGACCGTGACTGGGTTTTAACTCAGGACGATTATAGACTTGTCAAGAGCCTGGCTAACAGCCAGACGGACGTGTGGAACTGCGGTCTAAAGCAAAGCAATCATCCAGACTGAGAAGTCTGGATGCTACTGTTTGTGTGAGGGTAACTAATAGCTTGAGATAGCTGAGGTCGTGCTGCTCTGTGAAGGAAAGAGGCCGTACGGTACTGCGGCACGTCTGCACATGTTTGTTTGAGGGTGACTAATAGATCCAGGTAGTTCAAGTCGTGCTGCTCCGTGAAGAATACAGGCGGTACAAAACTGCATCACTTTACACTTAAGTACACTGTAGTAAACAAATTCTCGTTGAAACCCATATGCAGCTCTGTGACGGATACATGTGGTACGGTACTGCGCCACGTTACACTTAAGTACACTGTGGTCTGCTGTAGTAAACAAATTCTCGTTGAAACCCATTTGCAGCTCTGTGACGGATACATGCGGTACGGTACTGCGCCACGTTACACTTAAGTACACTGTAGTATATGCAGCTCTGTGACAGTTACAAAGAATAGAAGGATTGTTACAATGTTCTATTCACCGGCAATTCGTCATCTAAATGTCTGCAGAATACGGTATTTCCCCTACGGAAATCAGGGAGTGTGACAGGGTTCCTACTCAATTGTAGACATGTCCAGGTCTCTACACCGACAGTTTAACGACTTGCCGAGGCCTAGGTCCAGGTGGCACAAGTTTGTACTTGAACTTGGTTACATAGCTTTAGCCAGCAATGCTCCTTTGTTGGGTCAATTATACATTTGAATCATATACTATGATCAAAATATGATAAGTATTTGATGATGATGATGATGATGATGGTGACGATGATGATAATAATTACATTGTCATAGTCATATACTATGATCAAAATATGATTAGTATTTGATGATGATGATGATGATGATGATGATAATAATTACGTTGTCATAGTCATAGAAAATGATACAGATATGATTATTATTTGATGATTCTCGTAATCATACTATATGCATTACATTGCCATAAGCAAGCCATTGTTGGCTAGGATAATTGTGATATGGTTCTATACGCCGGCACTCCGCGTATAGCCGTCTGCAGAGTACAATACTTCCCCCCGAAAGAGTATTGTATTCTGCATTGTTGGCACAAGATAAGCCCACTCCACACATCCGGGGTGTAGCAGGATAGCCTGCTACTAGTCTAACTTGACATCTCGAGTCTGTCTTTTCGATATGTTCCTAAATCCTAGCTCTGGCTTCACGGGGTGGGGTCTTCCAACCATTCTGGTGAAAAGTGATATGATGATATTATACGGATAATGATATGACGATATAAATGGTGACAATTACAATATAATTCATATTTATCTTGGGTGAGAGCCCTGCCGCTTATCAAACCGACATTGCATTTTGAATTTGAATGGTTACATGGTTTTTCAGCCAACTCTGGGCTTCTCAACGTCTTCCAATTCCAAGTCCCCCCGCGGGGAACCCCGGGCAATATACCCACAGAATCTAGGTAGCTCACTTAGCGGATTAGGCCCGAATTTGATGATGAGTACACATTAATTGAATTCAATTGTTACATGGTTCTCCAGCCAAATTGAAGTTGAAATTGGGTGGATGGCCCCAACCTTTGAGCCTGCTCGGCAGTAACATAATCAATTCGAGTCAAAGCATCATTATCAAGAGACAATTCAGCCAGCTCTGGGTGGGTCGCCGTCTTCCAATTATAAGCCTGTAATGGGGAAATGTCAAACCATGTTGACTAGCTCATATAGAAGGTACACTGGCACACTTCGATTGAATAAATGTATTAAGGGGGAATGAAGTGCTCAAACGACCAACGGAAGAAATGAACAAAATACTGCATGGTGGTGCTTTGTGTTTAGGGATCGGCAAAATGATATCATATGATATCATGTCATCATATGATATCATATATTCATGTGATGCCGGCGGTCTGACTAGGTAACTTTGGCCTGCGGCATCAAATCATATGATTTGTGTATGTGTAATCATATGAAATCATTTGTGTGTGTGTAATCATATGAAATCATACTCGTCTTTGGTCAACATTATATGATTTGCCCTTCCCTAGTTGTATTGCATGTTAACTGCGATAAGGGATTCAGGGTCTAATGAAGCTGTTTTACTGATGGTGTTTCATTGTAGCTTAAACCTTACATTTCAGAATAAACATCTAACAATTGTTTAGACAGATTTCAGAAATATCGACAAAAGCGAGGAAGTGAATAGCCGAACATCTGCAAATGCCCAAGGGTCCATGTCTGCTGCATGCTAACTGCGATATGCAGAACATCCGACATGCACTAGTACATGGCTAAATGGCCTTCTGCTTGCCGTCGGGCGGAGCGATTTTTAAATTTTGTTTGAAGGGATTTTCGCCCCACTACAGGAAGTAGGACCCCGTACACAAATCAGGATACAGGAAGATAAAAGGAGGAGAAAGTCATGTGGAAGTAGGAAATTCACGTAATAGTATGGGTATAATGAAAATCCTTTTGTGGGGAAACTATCATAGATTCTACCGTAGACCAGTCTGCTGACATTTCAGAACGTTATCGTTCTAATCACACGGGACAAATGTGAAAATCGGCAGTACTCAAAGGTACACCAGGTCAGGTTCTGGGTATCGTTCTTTCTTTCTGATTGGTTCTGGTAGACTGGTACTAGGGTTTCGGGACCTCGAGATTTGAGAGCCAAGAACATAACAGCTGGAGCGTTCGTCCACGTTCACTAGACCCTCTTTCAAAATCCACGTATCCTACCTAACTGCGACCTTCACTGCCATGTGGCATTTATCCCTTTTTGTCTCGCTGCTGGGGCTAGCCTTGTCCTCGTCATTAGCAGAGCTCGCACGGGCGATCCCGCTCTTCTCCTACCAGCAATTTGCGATTCCCCACTTCGGAACACCCTCATCTGCTTTGCCGAGCCATGCCTATGACTGTGACACGTGTCGAGTGGCCACTCAAATATCAGGCGAATTCTTTGATGAGCAAGCGGCCCCCTCGTTAATCGCGGACGCTCTTCAACACAGCTTGTGCTCAGAGATCGAATGCCCACAGCTGAAGAAGGAGTGCAACTCAGTATGGCCCGTCTTCTCTTCCCTCTTCGCCAAGTGGTACCGAAGAACTGCCTCCCCAGCTTCCTTGTGCTCGCACCAGGATGTCTGTGGCCAGTCACTCATGCAGTACAAGCACCTCGCCAGACCCTCTCTCTTCAACCTCGGGGATGAGACGACGCAGTGTACCATGTGCAAGTACGTTGTGGGCCAAGCCCAACAGTACTTGAACAACTCAGGGGTCATTGATGACCTGTTCAACAAGGCACTGCTGGTTTGTGGTGATCTACCAGCAGATTTCAAGCCACCTTGTGTTGACTTCATAGAGAGCTACGCACCGGTCATCAAGAACTTCATCAATGCAACCCAGCCTGAGAAGGTGTGCGAACTCTTGGGCCCATGCCTGCCCGAGGCGCCCGGCCTCTGGACCCAGCCCCCCCCTCCCCTTCCCCCCACCCTGGTCAAAGCTCTGGGGTCACTCAGGAAGGCCACGCAACCAACTGCTGGCTCTGCGACCAACGATGTATGCGATGCATGCCAGATGGCAGTTCTAGAGGCTCACTCCTTAATCATCAACCCAACGTTCCAAGGCGAAGTCGTCATGTACACCAAGCAACTTTGCGATACCATGGGGCCTGGTGCATCCGACATTTGCAAGACCACAGTGGATGCATACGCCCCTCTTCTATTCAACCTGACCTCAAAGTATTGTGCACCTGGCGTTCTCTGCCCCGCGCTTGGCTTGTGCCCCAAGGCGATGCAGCAACAGCAAGCATCACTGCTGAGGCAGAAGGTCCATATGATGAAGGCAGGCGTGGACGAGACTGGTGGACAGACCAGAAGACAGCTATGGCTGGGAAGTGGATCGTCATCTGAGTCATCATGGGGTATCAGCAAGTCGCTGCTGGAGGAGTGGGCATCTGGGCCAGAGCAGGAGCCAAAGGTCTGATTTGATGTAAAATGATTTTTTGCAGCAACAGCATGCCTCACTGCTGAGGCTGAAGGTTTACATGGTGAAGGCAGGCGTGGATGAGACTGGATGCCACGTTTTGGTGGTGGTGGTCGTGGTGGTGGTTGGTGGCTGACAGTTGCGGTTGCAGCAACAGCATGCTTCACTGCTGAGGCTGAAGGTCCATATGATGAATGCAAGTGTGGACGAGACTGGTGGTCAGACCGGTGGACAGCTATGGCTGGGAAGTAGATCGTCATCTGAGTCATCATGGGGTATCAGCAAGTCGCTGATGGAGGAGCGGGCTTCTGAGCCAGAGGCGGAGCCAACGATATAAGTCGATGAGATACGAGTGTTTGCAGTAACAGCATGGCTCACTGCTGCAAATGGCTAGGGACCGGCATATCATATGATGTTGACCAGAGGCGAGTATGACATGATATCATACAATTGCATCATATGATATTGTATATAAATGGTAACTTTAGCCTAGTCAGACTGCCGGCATCATATGACATGATATCATATGATATCATATTCCCGTTCCCTATGCATATGGCAACATATGATGAGGGAAGATGTAGACCAGGCTGGTGTTGGTGTTGGTTGGCAGTTTGTGGTATGTGGTGGGCAGTTTGTGGTGGGTGGTGGTGGTGGTTGATGCAGCAACTTGCGTCGCAACTTTTGCTGCACGACTGGACCTACAGAAAGATGGAAAACACAGACGTTATTACCCACGTAGTCGCATAGTTGTGTAAAGTGATGTACTTGTATCAACGCTAGGTACCGGCATATCATGGGATGTTGACCAGAGGCGAGTATCGTATGATATCATACAAAAATCATCAGATGCTGCTTTATATAAATGGTAACTTTAGCCTAGTCAGACTGCCGCCATCATATGAAATCGTATGATGATATCGCATTGCCGTCCTCTTATTATTGCATGTACTTTATTGAAACAAATATCTTAAAAGCAGCTTAGAAGTACCTTTCTTTACCTTATTCCCGATCTGATTGCCTGCACCATAGCCTGCTAGTACCCTTGCAGGCACAGTTTTGTAAAGTGATGTACTTGTATCATCGCGTGTATTTTTATTTGTGCGACGCGTCGCAAATTCAACGACTCAGTGCGACCCCAGTGCAACGTGCTGCCCCCTGAACGCCGCGGAGCTCGGAGTTCGTGGGATTCGAGTGAGAATTTCTGACTAGTTGAGGCAGACCCCTGTGTTGCAATGCAGCGACGGAATGGCAACGCGTCGAAGAAGAAGAAGAAAAAGGTGCTTTTTGTTCACGTGGTCGCATCATGATTACGTGAACAATAAGGTCCTGCAATGTTGATGCTGCAAGCCCCTCCTGGTGTGGTATGATCAGCACGCGGATATGGTACCAGGTCACTTAACAGTTGTGCGACTGCGTGGGCAATGTGAGCAATAAGGTCCTGATATGCTGGTGCTGCAAGCCCCTCCTAATGTGATATGATCCTCACACTGATATGATACCAGGGCACTTTACAGTTGTGCAACTGTGTGAGCAATATGAGCAATAAGATCCTACTATGCTGGTGCTGCAAGCCCCTCCTGATGTGGTATGATCAGCACGCTGATAAGATACCAGGTCACTTCACAGTTGTGCGACTGCGTGAGTAATCTGAGCAATAATGTCCTGCTATGCGGGTGCTGCAAGCCCCTCTTGATGTTACATGACCCGCACACTGATATGATACCAGGTCACTTCACAGTTGTACGACTGTGTGAAAAATAAGTTCCCTGCAACTTGAATTTGAATTTTGATTGTTACATGGTTCTTCAGCCAACTCTGAGCTGCTCACCGTCTTCCAATTACATGCCCCCCCAGTGCGACACCCACAGGAACCAGGGAGCACACTAAGCGGATTATACAGTTCCTGCAATGCTGATGCTGCAAGCCTTCTGATAGTCTTGAATGTGAATTTGGATTGTAACATGGTTTTCCAGCCAACTCTGGGCTGCTCACCGTCTTCCAATTCCAAGTCCCCCCCGTACGACATCTACGGAAACAAGGGAGCACACTAAGCGGATTAGACAGTTCCTGCAATGCTGGTGCTGCAAGCCTCTTCTGATAGTCTACATGTGAATTTGAATTGTAACATGGTTTTCCAGTCAACTCTGGGCTATTCCAATTCCAAGTCCCCCCCGTGCGACATGGTAGGCTAGGATCATTGATTCTTCGAGGTTGGGCAGGTCCATGTAGCTTAACTTGGGCTTGAACTTGGTTACATAGCTCCAGCCAGCGATTTGGCTGCTCGCTGTCTTCGTCAATTAAATTAATTACCGGTACTAGGTAAAACGTGGACCTTATTCAAAAATCGAAGCAAATGTAGCTTCAGTTGGCAACCCCTAGACAGTATCATACATACATACAATGCTATGATTGAATAGCCTTATTTGAAGGTTCAACGATTGTAAACGACTGTGACATACATATACATACATACATACGTGGACATTAAGAATGCTAATTGTTACACGGTTTACTTCGTCTTATAAATGTGATCTTGATGCTGAGTTATCAACCAGACCCAGGAGGGCTAAGTTTTTGTGTAAATTTATATACACGGGTACGCATGAAAGTTCTTGTTGACGCAGCAAAGAGACGGTGAACTTGCTTACAAGAAGTTCACAACAAAGTGTAGGACAATAAAACAAAGTGTAAGAAGATAGCAGCCTGGAGCCACCACAATCACAACAGTTTTTACAGCCTGGAGCCACCATAATCACAACAGTTTTTACAGCCTAGCCGGTGAAGGCGTAGCCAATAGGCTAATTAGACTTTCCCAACTTCAATAGTGGGAAGGGCTGTGTACAAGACAAGCACTGGTGAAGTGCCCCACAACAAAACGTTAACAACGGGGGCCCGGGCTCGTGCTATGCAGATGATTGAACTTCAATCTACAGGACATAATTGTTACTATTCTATATACATTGATGAATACCGGTATGTCAGTTATCCTCATCATACCAACTCTTAGCATGTTAAAAAATGTTGAAATGCATCGTATGGTATCGTACGTATGCTATGTACAGCAGCAATCCACCAGCCACCCTGGAGCTATCCTAGCTCGTTTCAAGACCTGGACAAGTTTTTAAACTGCCGAGCCCACTAATATGCTCCCTGAGTCCCTTATTTCCGTGGGTATCGCACAGGGGGACTTGGAATTGGAAGACAGTGAGCAGCCCAGAGTTGGCTGAAAAAATACGTAAGAATACAAAAATCAAATTATAGCTCGTGTCAAGGCCACGCGCACACAACTGTGCACACCTAGATCACATATATAGATCACGCTCATTCATATAGCTTTATTCAAGTAGCATACGGAATTGCTGACTGGAGACATATAATCAAGTTCAAGTTCATGTGACAGTGTGAAATTGCTGCAGTCAAAGCTCAGAGTCCCTTGACTCTGTCAAGATGCAGAATCGAAGACCAGTAGGGCTCCAGGATAATGTTACCATCATCAGCAAGGATGGCCTTATTTCAAGGCTGGATAAAAATAATAAGGCAATAAAGAATTGTGCGATCATAGCATCAATGTTGACCACAATTCAAGGCTGGCGCGATGGACATTGACACCTCATATCTGTACTGAACTCATGGCTTGGCTTGATTGAGCTGGCCCTGAGCTGGCCACTGAATTCTTGGCTAGGCTAGATTGAGCTTACCGCTGAACTCATGGCTTGGCTTGATTGAACTGGCCATGAGCTGGCCACTGAATTCTTTGCTTTGCTTGATTGAGCTTACCGCTGAACTCATGGCTTTAAACCCTGGTTCCCTTCCCTTCAAGGAAGCCCTGTTGGGCAACTAAACATGATGCAGTCTTTGGGACTTCTGGGCTCCTCAGTGCTCACCGTCTTGCAATTCCTAGCCTCCCCGATGCGAAACCCGGGAGCAATTCCAAGTCAGTTTTGGTCATGATATTTCATTTGTGGCTGGCCCAAATGCAAGGAAACGGGCTTGCCCCCTCATATAAACGCTTCGTAGTAAGGCGTACTATTTATTGATTCATAAGTCCCCGCCAGCATGGTGACAAATTGACATTGCTTCGACGATCACAGGGGGACTTGGAATTGGAAGACAGTGAGCAGCCCAGAGTTGGCTGAAAAAATACGTAAGAATACAAAAATCAAATTATAGCTCGTGTCAAGGCCACGTGCACACAACTGTGCACAACTAGATCACATACATAGATCACGCTCATTCATATAGCTTTACTCAAGTAGCATACGGAATTGCTGTCTGGAGACATGTTACCAAGTTCAAGTTCATATGAAAGTCTGAAATCGCTGCAGTCCAAACTCAGAGTCCCTTGACTCCGTCAAACTGCGGGCTAATTTGGAGTCCAGTAGGGCTCCATGATAATGTTACCATCATCAACAAGGATGGCCTTATTTCAAGGCTGGATAAAAATAATAAGGCAATAAAGAATTGTGCGATCATAGCGTCAATGTTGACCACAATTCAAGGCTGGCACGATGGACATTGACACCTCATATCTGTACTGAACTCATGGCTTGGCTTGATTGAGCTGGCCATGAGCTGGCCACTGAACTCATGGCTTGGCTTGATTGAGCTGGCCATGAGCTGGCCACTGAACTCATGGCTTGGCTTGATTGAGCTGGCCATGAGCTGGCCACTGAACTCATGGCTTGGCTTGATTGAGCTGGCCATGAGCTGGCCACTGAACTCATGGCTTGGCTTGATTGAACTGGCCATGAGCTGGCCACTGAACTCATGGCTTGGCTTGATTGAGCTGACCACTGAACTCATGGCTTGGCTTGTTTGAGCTGGCCATGAGCAACTGCATGGTTTCTAAGCCACGACTTGCGACTGAGAAAAGAGCTCGCATGACACAATCAATCTCATATCTGTACTATGCTCATGGCTTGGCTTGATTGTGACTGAGAAAAGAGTTTGCATGACGCTAACAACATACTGCTATTTGTTGGTTTGGCTTGATTGAGCTGGCCGTGAGCAACTCAGAACAGAGTTCGCATGTCACAATCAATGCAGTTGCCCAAGCAGGTGTCTTACTCAAGCAGGTGCTTGCGCTGACCGCCTCCACCTGCTTCTTGTTGGGGCATACCACTGGCTTAATGTATGTATGTTGTTGCAGTCCAGGGGTTAGCCAAATAGGGACTAGCCCAACTGTGACAGGAGGGGCTAAAACGAATAAGGCACTGATGAACTGAACCCCAAGCAATCGTTTAACCGACGGGGGCCCTGATTTCGTGCTACAGTGATAATGAATGGCTCCATAGAGAAGGCAACGTATGGCATCAGCATCTCCATGGCTGGATCAGGTCCTAGGTCTGACTGATTGTTGGGAAAGGATGCCCTCAACCTCCCCACTCGGTCTGCGGTGAATCAGGCAACGCATGGCAAGGCGGAGGCAACGCATAGCCTCATCACCTTGGGCTGGTCAAGAGGGAGCAGGGGGAGAAGGAGCGGGAGGAGCGGGAGGAGGAGGTGGAGAGGGAGGAGGATTGGAAAGAGGTGGAGACACAGAGGTAGGAGGGGGAGAGGGAGGAGGGGGAAGGAGGGGAGGAGGAGAAGTTTGAGGGGGGGGAGGAGAGGGCGGTAGGGAGGGCGGTAGAAGAAGTGTTGGAGACTTTGCACAGGCTTGCTGCCACTCCCTTCAGTAATTCAGCCTTGACAGAGTCGAGGCTTGCCAGCACTTCCTGGGTGTGCTGATCCATGGAGGTCTTACTACCAGGGGGCTCCAAAGTGTTTAGCGTGGCCTGCAGAGGAGACAGGGGAGAGGAGGTTGATAACTTGTTGGACATTGTGTTGGTTGGATGATGGTGATGGTGGTGGTGTTGATGGTGGTGTTGATGGTGGTGATGATGATGATGGAAGGTCTAAGCTGCTACACTGGCTGTAAGTGAGCATGATAGAGCATGAGTCGATGCCATGCAACACTGTATGTGCCCTTACCTCGATCAGGGTGAACGCCAGGGTATCGAGCTCCTCGTTCAGCTCAGATACCTTGTCCTTATCCAAGGTTGGGTTAACTCCGAGGCTTGCATTGAGCAAGTCAGCCTGGACAGAGTAGAGGCTTGCCAGCACTTCCTGGATGTTGAAGTCCATTGAGGCTTTGCAAACGGGGGGCTCCATACCTCTGTACAGGCTAGCCTGCAGACGGGACGAGGGAGAGGAGGTTGATGAAGTACTGGAAATTGCTTTGTTTGAATGATGGTGGTGCCGTGGTGGTGGTGATGGTGGCGGTGGTAATGGTGATGGTGATGGTGATGGTGATGGTGATGGTGGTGATGATGGCTGTGGTAAAGGTCGTGTACTGGTGTTGATGGTGGAGGTGGTGATGGAAGGTCTAGGCTGTTACACTGGCTGTAATGAGCATGATAGAGCATGATTTGATGCCACGCAACGCTGTATGTGCCCTTACCTCGAGCAGGGTGAACGCCAGGGTATCGAGCGCCTCGTTCAGCCAAGCTACCTTGCTTGGCTTTACTCCAAGGCTCGGCTTGAGCAGTTCAGCCTTGACACTGTCGAGGCTTGCCAGCACTTCGTCGATTGAGGTCTCGCTGCCAGGGGGCATCATGCATGTCGACAATGCCGCGGGCACATTCGGAGTCCAATAGATAACCATAACAAATACCATTATCATCGCCAGGCTGGTGAGGGGGAAAAGTGCAAACATAATCATCATCAGCAGCAGCAGCATCGTCATCAGGATGGAGTAGGAGGGTCGGAGGGGGAAAGGAGAGGAAGCGCAAGTTGCAGGTTGCAGGTTGCAGGTTGCAGGTTGCAGGTTGTGGGCAAGGATTGCGGAACAGGGAGTAGCTTTATAACGCGACGCGTTGAGCGATTGGGTGCAGGGGAGACAATGAATGATTCCTTCCCGCTGCTGATTTTATAGTTATGTGCGTATGTGGGGCTTATGCATATGTTGAGGCGTACGCGGGGGCGTACGCGTATATATATGCGGATGTGGAAGCTGCCGTTTTTGGAGCTCTTAGCGAGTGATCAACCTGCCTGCAGCCTGGGGATTTTCTCCCCCGATGACCCAGAATCGGTTCGAATTCGGTTAGAATTCGAGTAGGAGCTGAGCCAGAGTTGGTTGGTGGTCAGTTGACCACTTCGATCGCCAAGCCCGAAACGTTTGTCAACTGTCTCCTTACTAACTGGCTTCGGTCTGCTCCATTCCGACACCTGTCGTTCCGTTGCCAACACTCTCCGCCAAGTTTCCTCGTCGCTTGCAACGCTGCATAGGATAAGGACTTGTCTGCTGGGCCAAATAAATAAATACCACCGGATTCTCGATTCTCTGTATGAGGTATAGAGCTCTACACAATTGGACGATGGGCGACGATGGGGCAAACGTTTCGGGCTTCGTGTCGGTCACACGGTCGGTCGCACAAAAGTTCCGCCAAGCAATACATTTACTTTTATTTCCTAATTGATCCTATTAGCCTTCTTCCATTTGACTCATAAAGCTGCGACCAATCGATATATGTTGTACTTACCCTAATACCCTTATACCCTAAATTCCTCCTACGTCAATCTTGATCGCAAGGGTTTGGTCACCACTGACATATATAATATCAGAGAAGTGTTATAAAACTCCCAATCTCTAAATACATACGAGTACACTATGTCCCCAACAACGCTATACTCAGTAGCCACAAGGATATTCTCAATAGAGGCTCTCTCAACCACATCATCATCTCTTTGATACGGTAAACTATTTTATTTCAGAAACGAATACACCGTCTGAACCATTGAGCCCAAGTAGGGGATCTATTAAGTTCATGGAGGATCAAGGCAGTAGAGGTATCCTGCCAGGGTCACAATGTTACAAACGGCACCTTATGTTCCCAGGCACACCATGCCACGTTTGTTTGATTACAACCTCAAACGTGCGGAACACGTAACAAAATGAATATGATTTATGTCGTTGAAGTGTACACAAGCTTGACTTCTTACTTTTGTTTCTTTTGGGGGGCTACGCTTGACAGCTTCTAGGCAACTCCCCTTCCCTATTCTGGGTCAACCCATAATACGTTAACATCACTCAATTAGTCACTCGGGTGGCGACGGGGGGTGGCGACGAAAGAGCCTGCTACTATATCCTGCCAGGGTATAGCCGACCAAAGAGCACCTAAAAGGGAAGTTCAGGAGGACCCCCGGCTCTGCTGCCTGAGCCGCAACCAATTGTATAACCTGCGTCCCGCAACGCAACGGAATAACGGACCCTTCCTTCTGATCAACGGACCCTCCCCACATTGCGTCCTGCAACCAACGGACTCTCCCACGTTGCCCCTGCGACGGAGGATGCAGCGTCCTGAACAAACCTGATGCCTACTCCCTCGTTCTGATTAGGAAAGGTTCCGCCACATCACGGCTAGCAGCCAACTTGCTTAGGCGAGGCTCTACCACATTACGGCGAGCAGCCAAATTGCTGGCTGGAGCTATGCTACATAACATTACATGTATTATGGGTTCCAAAAACCTTTTTTTTTTTTTGTTATTATGGGTTCCAAAAACCTGAGGATGAAATGCATATGTTTGAGTGCCCTTTTTATAATGATATTCGCCTCCGCTACCAGAAGCTGTTTACAGATATTTATAGGCATGTCCATGAGGATACCAACTTAACCGTATGGAATGTGGAATTCTGCGATTCCACATTCAGAACCTTTATGAATGGAAATGGCACTAAGTCTTTTTGGAGCAACCTAGCCGACTATCTTTCTACTTGTAGAAGAGCAAGACAGGAAGCCCTGGACTGCTTAGTGGCACCGTAATTTATCATCCCTTTTTTTCTTCTTCTTGTGACTTCTCATTTGTTAGCTTCTTACCTCCGCCACTGTAAGTGGTTGAGATCTGGGTCCGGCTCTAAGGGGTTTAATACCTACGCCACCAAAACGGTGGTTGGGAGTTTGGTTTGTTTGTCCTCGACACACCCCTGATGTAATGGGGTTTTTGCTTTGTGGGTGCTTTTTCTTTTTGTTTAAAGGACAGAGTCTCATACACCCTCGCGGTGTCAAGTAGACTTTAACATGTAATGTAATGTAATGTAATGTTATGTAGCATAGTCACTTGACATAAGTCTACTTGACACCGCGAGGGTGTATGAGACTCTGTGCTTTAAACAAAAAGGAAAAGCACACACAAAGCGAAAAAACCCATTACATCAGGGGTGTGTCGACTGTCGAGGACAAACAAACCAAACTCCCAACCACCGTTTTGGTGGCGTAGGTATGTAACCAAGTTCAAGTAGGAAAGGCTCCGCCACATCACCTGTAATCCTTCCAGTCTAGGGCTAGTGTTGGGAGAACCACTCTTCGAGGGGGGAATCCTCCGCGTAAAATAACTGAATGAGTAGGGCTGTCAATACCGTACGGTATTTTCAATTACCGTACTATATATCGTGATATACCGTACGGTATCGATACCGTACGGTATTTTTATACCCTTTTTTGGGGGAATCAGTATAAGACCAAGGGGATATAACAGGAAATACCGTTTACACGTCCATACACTTAAAATCAAGTCAAATGAACCAATTCTGAGGGAGATAGATAAACACGGTAATATCGTGGTCTATTACCGTACGATATATCGTGATATATCGTACGGTATAAATTCCCTGACCCAGACTCAGGTGCTTCTGACGAGAATCGAACCGCCAACCTGCCGAGACGCAAGCCCAAGCCAAAGCCGATTTGGACCAAACACGATATATCGTACGGTAAACACGATATATCGTGTTTACCGTACGATGGATCCCAAAAATACCGTACGGTTAGCATGTTTTACCGTACGGTACATAGTACGGTACACGGTAAAATAAATACCGGGCGGGATAAAGCTTGACAGCCCTATGAATGAGTAACTTGCGCCATCCAGAAGACGAACAGCACACTATCGGTATGACTGTTGTCTGCTGGTGAGCCGGCACCCCACGCCTGCAGACAGCATAACCAGGGCATACCGATACAAGCACCTTGGGGGTCTACTAACTTAATTATAAATTGCGTAATTAAATTTCCACTGTAGCATGAACTCAGGTCCCCCATCGGTAAAACGATTGTTTGGGGTTCAGTTCATCAGTGTTTTTTCGCTGTAGCCCCTCCTGTCACGATTGGGCAAATCCCTCCAGCCTATTTGACCTACCCCTGGACTGTAGTAACATACATACATACATACGTAAAAACGTTGCGTAGCCTTATCCTGCTTGCAACCTGTGATCTGAATGTATGCATGTTACTGTCCAGTGCCCGAATGTAAGCTTGGGGTGTAGAAGCCAAATAGGCTGAAAGGACTTCCCCAACCTCAATCATGCAATATCAACTGTAGATTACCACCCCCCACCCCACAATCCCCCACCAGGCCACCACACCCCTCCCCCCCCCACCACCCCACCATTACCACCGCCAGGGTGGCAAAATTGCGCTAAGGGATTTCCCCAACCTTAATCAATCAAAATCAACCCTAAATTACCAGGAGGGGCTAAGTGAAAGAAACTATTGATACACTGGTCTCCAGCAAATCGTCAAAATCGTTGTCTGCATGATGCATGCAACAGAAGGCCGGAGCTATAGTCTATAGACACATATTTATACAACATACATTTACATGAGTTACCGTTTATACATGTATGTATATATTTTATATACATATACCGTAGTGGAGCTTAGGGTTCCCGGGGGTCCGGAGACTGTAATTTATTTTTTACTTCCCGGGGGGGTCCAAGAGTTTTTATATCGTTCCCGGGGGGGGATTTTGAATTTAAAACTACATCCCAGGGCAAACATTGGGAATAATGGAGGCATGTATTAAATGACAGAAGAACTGCCAAGTCATTGTATTCCTTTACATATGGTACCGTCCTTTACTATCATACCGACATCACTACCGGTATCATCTACCGGTATTTGTCCATCACACCCACTACCTCAGATTGTAAGAAAACAATTTGCTATGGAAAAATAAATTTGTAGCCCTAGCTCTGCCTTCTCTAATCAGATCATCAGATCTGTTTCTTCTTCTTCTTCAACTTCTTCCCCTTGATGCTCTTCTTTGGCCCCTCATCATCATCAGCTGTAGGCTCTTTTCTAGGCCTGCCCCTCTTCTTGGGGGGTCCAGTTGGCTTAGCCTTAGCTGCGGCCTTCCTGCCCTTCTTCCTCAACGTCCTAGCGAACAGCGATGCATTATCAATGTCCCCCATCATGGAAGCAGCCAGATCAGCCAAGTTGCGAAGCGGGAGGAGGAACCCCTTGAAATATGTATTGGCAATCAGGCAGTACTGCCCCAATTCTAGTTCCTGGGTGCTGGTGCTGATCTGAGGCCGACCCCATTTTTTAATCGTACCGCGGGGCGGTAAAAAATATTATTTTCGCATCGCGAATGCAGGTTCGCGGGGGGGGGGGGCAAAATCGATAATTATTCGGGAACCCTAACATTTTCTACAGTATATATTTTTTATTTTTTATATATTTTTTATATATATATATATATATCTTTAAGTTTTAGTTTTATTCAGAGATTTATACGGGTCGATGTAGGATATTTGAGGACACACTGTCCCGGGCGTGAGATCGCCCCGGGCGTGAGATTGAAGGAACCTTTCCGTTCACTTGCATTGAGGAAGGTTACTGTGGGTTTTTCTTTCGCAGACCGTTACTGCACCTTCGCTCGGACTGCCGCGCGAGAGCACGGAGGAAGGTTCTCAGCCTCTTTTAAGCCGGCAGGTTGGAAATCGTGAACCTAGCAACGCATTCGACAATCTGTCAGTCTGCCAATCTGTCTTATCCGCTTAGTATGCTCCCTGTTTCCCGTGAGTATCGCAGGGTGGAACTTAGAATTAGAAGACGGTGAGCAGCCCAATCCAATCCAATCTGTCTGTCAATATGTGTGCCAATCCAATCCAATTCAATACATGCCCTGCCAATCCAATCTGTGCCTTCCAAATCCAATGATTCTCTCAGTCTGTCAACTTCATCAGTTCAAGGAGGTCATCCATCTTTGATAAGTACTCCACATGACCTCGTACGTACCGGCTCAGGTTCAGGTTCTCTATGCCAGGAACATTGACTGGGGCCAAGCCAGCGATGCTCTTTATAATGGCTCCCTTGCTGTGGTACCTGCACGATGTAAAACATAAATACATAAATAAATAAATAAATAATACATAAATGAATAATTAAATAAATCAATATCTCGTACAGATACATAAATAAATAAATAAACCCGAATAAACAAATAAAGAAATGAATGAATGAATGAATGAATAAATAAATGATACGCCTTATTAAAAGGCGTGAAGTTGAGGGGGGCAGCCCGTTTGCTTGCACTGGGGCCTACCACTATTACAGGGGGGAGTCGTAAAAACAATAATAATTAGTTAGGGGTTGGCCCCAGTGCAAACAAATGGGCTGGGCCCCCTCAACTGCACACCTCGTAATAAGGCGAACTATTTATTTATTTATTTGCCAGATCAGTGCTACATTTGTATCATTTTAGATTCCTCGTAATAAGGTGAACTATTCATTGTATTTATTGACTGGGGCCAAGCCAGCGACGCTCTTCACAATGGCTCCCTTGCCATGGTACCTGCACGACGTAATGAATAATTAAATAAATAAATATAAATAAATATATATCATATGAGATACATAGATAAATAAATAATTAAATAAATGAACAAAAACAAATGAATGAATAAACGACTGGGGCTACGGCAGCGACGCTCTTCATAATGGATCCCTTGCCGTGATACCTAAACGATGAAGTCGTAAAAATAACAATGATTCATTGGTGCTTAGCACCAGTGCAAGCAAAAGGGCTGGCCCCTCAAACTCAGGCCTCATAATAAGGCAAACTATTTACTATATTTATTGACTGGGGCCAAGGCAGGATGGAGTCATAAAAAATCAAGCCAAGCCAAGCCAGGATGGAGTCGTAAAAAAAAGCCAAGCCAAGCCAAGCCAAGATGGAGTCGTAACAAATGCAAATTGTTACGCCTTGCCACGGGTCTTGAAATCGAAGAAACCTTCCCATTTGCTTGCAATGGGGAGGGTTACTGTGGGTTTTGCTTTCACAGACCGCTACTACGCCTGAGCTCAGACTACTGCGCGACAGCATGAGTCGTAAGAATAACAAGGATTTGTTTTATTAATAAATGTGACAAAAACGGTAAGTTAAATAATCTGCAGAGCTTCAACTCCGGGCCCACGTCGTTTACGATTTGTTGGGTTCAGGTCACCAGTGCTTCTTTCTTAAACTACCAGTCCGTTTTTAAGGTTGGGCAAGTCCCTTTAGCCTATTTGGCCTACCCCCGGACTGTAGCATACACACATACAAGTTTGGGCATGTCCCTTTAGCCTATTTGGCCTACCCCCGGACTGTAGCATACATACATACAAGATTGGGCAAGTCCCTTAAGCCTATTTGGCCTACCCCTGGACTGTAACATACATACATACAAGATTGGGCAAGTCCCTTTAGCCTATTTGGCCTACCCCTGGAATGTAACATACATACATACAAGATTGGGCAAGTCCCTTAAGCCTATTTGGCCTACCCCTGGAATGTAACAAACATACGTTCAAGATTGGACAAGTCCCTTTAGCCTGTTTGGCCTACCCCTGGACTGTAGCATACATACATACAAGTTTGGGCAAGTCCCTTTAGCCTATTTGGCCTACCCCTGGAATGTAGCATACATACGTTCAAGATTGGACAAGTCCTTTTAGTCTACTGCATTTGGCTACCCCTTGACTTACAATGTACCCCAGGAGGGTTCAGTTCATCAGTGCTTTTTCTTTTAAAGCTCTTTCCTTATGGTTGAGCAAGTCCCTTTAGCCTTTTCGGCCTACCCCTGGAGTGTAACATAGCCCCAGGAGGTGTCCTTAACTTCTCGTCCTGTGAGTAACTGTGTTACACGGATGTAACAATTTCAATTTCAATTTCAATTAGCCCCAGGAGGAGATCCTACCTGAGCACCAGTGCCAGCACCCATGATGCATGCATACCTTTAGGTGTCAAGATGCTAGCAAGAGCAGGCAGTGCAACAAGCGAGTACACAGGCGAGCCCATGGGACGTACATGCACATACCCCCAGGAGGGGATCCTACCTGTGCACCAGTGCTTGTTTCTTAAATTACCTTTCCGTGCATAAAGGTTGGGCAAGTCCCTTTAGCCTATCATATTTGGCTACCCCTAGACTATAAAAAAAGCACCCAGTCCTTCCTGCTGTATGCGTTTATTAACCTTGACTTACAACCATTCATGAACCTTGACGTACAACATACATGCACATACCCCCAGGAGGAGATCCTACCTGTGCACCAGTGCCAGCACCCAGTCCTTCCTGCTGTATGCGTTGATGAACCTCCCAGCTACCACTGAGCGTGCCTTGGACCACTCAGCAGCGTTCAAGTTCACAGGCGCACCCATGAGCACAACGGTCTCAACCAAACTCCTCTTCTGCAGCCTGTGTGTGTGTTTAGGGCGTAGGGTTTAGGGTTTAGGGTTCCAAACTCCTCTTCTGCAGCCTGTGTGTGTGTTTAGGGCATAGGGTTTAGGGTTCTAAACTCCTCCTCTGCAGCCTGTGTGTGTTTAGGGTGTAGGGTTTAGGGTTTAGGGTTCCAAACTCCTCTTCTGAAGCCTGTTTGTGTGTACGTGTGTATGTGTAAGTGCGGATATGTATGTGTGTGTATGTCTGGATATATGTGTGTGTGTATATTTGTGTATGTGTGTGTATGCGTGTGTATGTGTGCGTGTGCGAATGTGTATATATGTGTGTATGTATGGGTGTGTGTATGTATGGGAGTGCATGTGTGCATATGTGTGCATATGCGTGTGTATGCGTGTGCATTTGTGTGTGTATGTGTGCGTGCATGATTCTGTTTGTATGCGTGTGCATGTGTGTGTATGTTTGTGTGCATACATGTGAGTGAATGTGTGCATGTATGTGTTTGTACGTGTATGTGCTTGTGTTTGTATGTCTGTGTGTATTTGTATGTATGTGTGTGTGTGCGTGTGTGTGTGTGTGTGTGTGGTGGTGGTGGGGGACAAATAAAAGCTTATTTTCGGGCAATGAGTTCTAGGGATTGAAGTTGGATTTTTCAAAAAAAGAAATCAACAGTGGGAGGGTACGAGAGAAAAGGACAAATGACAACAAAAAGAAGCGACTAGTTCCGTCAAATAGACAATACCAGGCGGCAGTAATACAAACCCCCAAGGTGGAGTTCAGATTCAAATTCAAACCCCTAAGGTGGAGTTCACATTCAAATTCAAACCCCCAACGTGGAGTTCACATTCAATTTCAAACCCCCAACGTGGAGTTCACATTCAAATTCAAACCCCCAACGTGGAGTTCACATTCAAATTTGGGGGGTCTTCGGCACCCTTCTATGCATCCTACAGGCACCTGTCCCACCCAGTTATTTGGCTTTTAAGGGTGCATTCTGGGTGGGATGGGTGCCTTTAGGGTGCAGTAAAGGGTGCATTCGGGTAGGGATTGGAGGCGTTAGGGTGCAGAAAAGGGTGCATTGGGGTAGGGATCGGAGGCGTTAGGGTGCAGAAATGTTGGCATTCTGGGTGGAATGGGTGGCGTTAGGGTGCATAAATGGGGACATTCTGGGTGGGATGGGTGGCGTTAGGGTGCAGAAAAGGGTGCATTCGGGTAGGGATCGGAGGCGTTAGAGTGCAGAAAAGGGTGCGATCTGGGTGGAATGGGTGGCGTTAGGGTGCAGAAAAGGGTGCATTCGGGTAGGGATTGGAGGCGTTAGGGTGCAGAAAAGGGTGCGATCTGGGTGGAATGGGTGGCGTTAGGGTGCAGAAAAGGGTGCATTCGGGTAGGGATCGGAGGCGTTAGGGTGCAGAAAAGGGTGCGATCTGGGTGGAATGGGTGGCGTTAGGGTGCAGAAAAGGGTGTGATCTGGGTGGGATGGGTGCCTTTAGGGTGCAGAAAAGGGTGCATTCGGGTAGGGATCGGAGGCGTTAGGGTGCAGAAAAGGGTGCGATCTGGGTGGAACAGGTGGCGTTAGGGTGCAGAAATGGGGGCATTCTGGGTGGAATGGGTGGCGTTAGGGTGCAGAAAAGGGTGTGATCTGGGTGGGATGGGTGCCTTTAGGGTGCAGAAAAGGGTGCATTCGGGTAGGGATCGGAGGCGTTAGGGTGCAGAAAAGGGTGCGATCTGGGTGGAACAGGTGGCGTTCGGGTGCAGAAATGGGGGCATTCTAGGTGGGATGGGTGCCTTTAGGGTGCATAAATGGGGGCATTCTGGGTGGGATGGGTGCTGGAAGTGTGCAGAAAGTGTGCCAAAGACAGCCTGAGACCCCCAAATGTGCTTTTGTTTGTTTCCTACCTGTTCAGCTCCACCAGGGCTCGAAAGTCGACTTCGCCAATTTGATGGAGTGGTGGTGGAGGTGGTAGAGGTGGTGGAGGTGGTCTGGTGGAGGTGGTGGAGGTGGTGTTGGTCTGGTGTTGGTGTTGGTGTTGGTCTGGTGGTGGTGTTCGTGGTGGTCTGGTGTTGTTGTTGGCGGTGTTCGTGGTGGTCTGGTGTTGGTGTTGGTGGACTACCAATGCAGCTCCACCAGGGCTTGAAGGAGAACTAAACCAATTTGATGAAGTGGTGGTGGTGATGTGGTGGTGGTGGTCTGGTGGTGGTGGTGGACTACCTGTTCAGCTACACCAGGGCTTGAAAGACGATTACGCCAGTTTGATGATGGTATGGTATGTTGTTGTTGTTGTTGGTGGTGGTGGTGGTGGTGGTATGTTGTTGTTGTTGGTGGTGATGGTATGGTGGTGGTGGTGGCGTGGTGGCGTGGTGGTGGTGGTGATGGTGGTATGGTAGTGGTATGGTGGTGGTGGTATGGTGATGGTGTTGGTGTTGTGATGGTGTTGGTGGGGTGGTGATGGTGGTGTTGGTAGGGTCATGGTGGTGGTGGTGGTGTGGTGATGGTGGTGTTGGTGTTGGTGGGGTGATGGTGGTGTTGGTGTTGGTGGTGGAGTGGTGGAGTGTTGGTGTTGGTGGACTGCCTGTGCAGCTCTGCCAGGGCTTGAAATATGACTCAGCACATTTGAAGTAGTGGTGTTGGTGTTGGTGGTGTTGGTGGTGTTGGTGGTGGTTGTCAGGTGATGGTGATGGTGATGGTGATGGTGGTGTTAGTGTTGGTGTTAGTCAACTACCTGTTCAGCTCTACCAAGGATCAAAAGACGACTTAATAAATTTGAAGCCGTGGTGTTGGTGGTGTTGGTGTTGGTGTTGGTGATGGTGGCCTACCAATGCAGCTCTACCAGGGATGGAAAGACATTTCAAAAAAGTTAAAGTAGTGGTGTTGTTGGTGGTTGTGGGGTGATGGTGGTGTTGTTGGTGGTTGTGGGGTGATGGTGGTGTTGTTGGTGGTTGTGGGGTGATGGTGGTGTTGTTGGTGGTTGTGGGGTGATGGTGGTGTTGTTGGTGGTTGTGGGTGGGGTGGTTGTGGTTGTGGGGTGATGGTGGTGTTGTTGGTGGTTGTGGGGTGATGGTGGTTTTGGTGGTGGTTGTGGGGTGATGGTGGTGTTGGTGATGGTTGTGGGGTGATGGTGGTGTTGGTGGTGGTTGTGGGGTGATGGTGTTGTTGGTGGTTGTGGGGTGATGGTGTTGTTGTTGCTGGTTGTGGGGTGATGGTGTTGTTGTTGGTGGTTGTGGGGTGATGGTGGTGTTGTTGGTGGTTGTGGGGTGATGGTGGTGGCCTACCAATGCAGCTCCACCAGGGATCGAAAGACAACTTAACGGATTTGAAGTAGTGGTGTTGGTGGTGATTGTGGGGTTGTGGGGTGATGGTGTTGGTGGTGTGGTGGTGGTGGTAGCCTACCTATGCAGCTCCACCAGTGCTTGAAAGATGACTTTAGCACCCATGCCAAAGCCAATGAGCGTAACTGGCCTTCCATAGTTTCCCCCAGCAGCCAGCACCGCAGCCAGTCTGCAGCCAGCCACCTGCAACCAAACAGCAGTAAACAATGGGAAGGTAAGGTTTTCATGGCAAGGCAACATGTGACGGCTATTCCCCCAGCAGCCTGCACCGCTGCCAGTCTGCAGCCAGCCACCTGCAACCAAACAGCAGTAAACAATTGCCAGGTAAGGTTTTTATGGCAAGGCAACATGTGACAGCTATTCCCCCAGCAGACTGCACCCGCTGCCAGTCTGCAGCCAGCCACCTGCAACCAAACATCGGTAAACAATGGCAAGGTAAGGTTTTTATGGCAAGGCAACATGTGACGGCTATTTCCCCGGCAGCCAGCAACGCAGCCAGTCTGCAGCCAGTCACCTGCAACTAAACATTGGTAGCTGAGACCTGTTGTTTATGGTGGTGGTGGTGGCCACCTGCAACAAGACATTGTAGATGACACCTGTTGCTGTTGTTGTTGTTGGTGGTGTTTGTGGGGTGGTGGTGGTGGTGGCCACCTGCAACAAGACATTGTAGATGACACCTGTTGCTGTTGTTGTTGGTGGTGTTTGTGGGCTGGTGGTGGTGGTGGTGGTGGCCACCTGCAACAAGACATTGTAGATGACACCTGTTGCTGTTGTTGTTGGTGGTGGTGTTTGTGGGCTGGTGGTGGTGGTGGTCACCTGCAACAAAACATTGTGGATGAGACCTGTTGCTGTTGTTGTTGGTGGTGGTGTTTGTGGGGTGGTGGTGGTGGTGGCCACCTGCAACAAGACATTGTGGATGAGACCTGTTGCTGTTGTTGTTGTTGTTGGTGTTTGTGGGCTGGTGGTGGTGGTGGCCACCTGCAACAAGACATTGTAGATGATACCTGTTTTATATTGTAACCCTAAACCCTGACCAACCAGCCGTAGTCTTGCCTCAGCCCGCCCAAAGCCTTGCCCCACCACCACCCCACCAGGGTACTACTAAGCGCACCTGGCAGTGCGGTGCCGCGCTGCTTTTTGAGCCCCTCTGCGCGTTACGCGCACTTTTTTCAACCCCCTATGGGCGCAGCGCGCAGTTTTTGCGCTTTTTGCACTAACAAGCGCTGACCAATTTGACGTTTGTGCGCTTTAAGCGCTGAACAATTTGGCAAGAAGTAGTACCCTGCACCCCACCACCACCACCACCGCCACAAGCTTAAGGCTGTAAGACAGCTTATGTTTGTGCTACAGATTATATGTTCAGGCTCGGCTGCAGCTTATGGCTGTACTACAGCTTATGTTTGTAGTACAGTTTACCTGCCCAGGCTTGGCTGCAGCTTATGCCTGCACTACAGCTTATGTTTGTGCTACAGCTTATATTTGTAGTACAGTTTACCTGTCCAGCCTTGGCTGCAGCTTTTGGCTGTACTACAGCTTATGTTTGTAGTACAGTTTACCTGTCCAGGCTTGGCTGCAGCTTATGGCTGTACTACAGCTTATGTTTGTAGTACAGTTTACCTGTCCAGGCTTGGCTGCAGCTTATGGCTGTGCAACAGTTGCTAGATGTACTAGATATTATATTTGTACAACGGTTCACCTATGCATGCTTGGCTGCAGCTTCTGGCTGTACCACAGGTCATGTCTGTACTACAGTTAACCTGTCAAGGCTTGGCTGCAGCTTATGGCTGTACAACAGCTGCTGCATGTACTACACATTATATTTGTACTATAGTTTACATGTGCAGGCTTAGCTGCAGCTTATGGCTGTACTACAGCTTATGCTTGTACTACAGTTCACCTGCACAGGCTTGGCTGCAGCTTATGGTTGCACCACAGCTTATGTGTGTACAAAACTTTACCTGTCCAGGCTTGGCTGCAGCTTATGGCTGTAGGACAGCTGCTGGATGTACTACACATTATATTTGTACTAAAATTTACCTGTGCAGGCTTGGCTGCAGCTGCCCACGCTGACCCGGCAGTCATGGCAAATGAACTCCATACAGATGCGCTCTTGCTACCGCTAGCAAACCGGTTGAGGACAGTTCCCAGCACGGACAGGACTTCCGTCTCCCACTTTAAGACGAACCTGCATGTATGTATGTATGTATGTATGTATGTATGTATGTATGTATGTATGTATGTTACAGGGTTTAGGGTTTAGGGTTTAGAGTTTAAGTATGTATGTATGTTATAGGGTGCGAACCTGCATGTGAATGTATGTATGTATGTATGTATGTATGTATGTATGTATGTATGTATGTACTAGTACGGTAGCCCGTGTGGCCACATCTACTCTCACGACCACCCCCCCCCCCCCCCCCCCCCCCCCCCCAATCATAGTACGCTGCCCGTTTGGCCTTTGGCCACACCTATTTGGGGCTGGTTACATAATGGTTTACACTTGAAGCCCCCACCCATTCACACACCACCACCACCAAACCATTATCCGCCCCCTCCCCCCTTCCCTCCCGTTGGCCACACCTGTTTTGGGCTGGGTTGCAAAATGGTTTTCTCTGCAGTACATGCAACTCAAAACATTGACGGACGCATATCCCTTGCGATGGTCTCCCTTGTGCATCCACAAGCACACAAACACCACCGTACTCCCCCCCCCCCCCCCCCCCCCCCCCCACACTCTCATCCCTCCCCTCCCTCCTACACGCACCCACCAGCACACACATACTCCATATCTGCCCCCCTCCACTTCAGCTGTGGGCTTTGCCATAGCTGAAAGGCAAACGGGACGATGAGCATCGACAACGTTTGCGCATCACCCGACTCCGCTAAAAGCATCGGACCTGCTTCCCTGCCACCTCAGCTGTGATCGATAGTCGACCGCACTGAAAAGGCTGAACCTGCACAATCGCAACTGTATATAACTAAAGCTTCTTCTTAGCGAGCATGTATTCAGTTCGGCCGAAGAACAATCCTGTTCCCCCCAGCTGCTCCCGAAGTCAACTCGATCTGGGACTTGGAAACATCGCTAGGTTCATCCATTCAACTTTGCCGCGTGCTCGCTATAGCACAAAGCACAGCGACGACATGTTTCTCGATGCAGTGTGAAGAAGTTACAGTCAAGTTGCTGATTTGAGATGTTCGGTCAAGTTAGGGCGCGAATGCTCAGCGAGATTTTTCATTCGGTTAACTTTGATGCGTACTTGCTATGGCACAATGCGGTGCGACAAGTTTCACAATACAGTGGGAAGAATTTGCAGTCAAGTTTGTGACATGGGATGGATGCGATTTGGACATTTCTGACAGGTCCGCTGACTCACCACGTCACCTCCCGTTGTGCGCAGCGACAGGTCTCTTGACGCAAGGGAAAGGTCTTGCAGAGATGCAGGGGAAAAAGCTTGTAGGAAGACGAACTGTAGCGCTACCGAAATAAGGTGGATGAACTCAGGCGGGAAAAGGAGAAATCGGGCTGGATGCGCAACAGGTAGAATACGCAGGAGGCGAAGGTTGCATAAGGCAGAATTCGCAGGAGGCCAATCAGGCAGAAGTTGAAGCAGGAGGGATTAAAAGCGTGAATTGGCTGAGCGGGAATTGGCTGGGCGGGAAATGGCTGGGCGGGAAGTCGGTTAAGTCGGTTACGCGATGACACCACCACGACCACCACGACCACGACCATGATTTCTTTATATTTATAGATGTACTAGTACATTTCCCGTGTGGCCGGAGGCCACCCCCCTCCCCTCCCACCCATACAAACCTGCATAAGGGCAATTTAGGCTCATTCTTTCTTCACAAAACCTGATGAACATTTGTATAAACTCGACATTTCCGGTGTGCGCATGACCTTTTCATGCATTTTTCACACAGAAACTGGAGGCATGTCTAGCAAAATGCCTCATGTCACCCCTCCACGCCCCTTGCACACACACTCCTCCCTGAGTCCCTCCTCCCCTCTTTCTTTGCCCCTCCCTCTCGCCTCCTTCATGCCCCCTTTCCATTTTCTGTCTCCAACCCCCCTCCCTTACTTCCCATCTACCCTCCCCTCTCTCCATCTATCCCCTTTCTTCTCCCCCTCCCCCCCCTCCCCCCACACACACGTCCCCTGCTCCCCATCTCTCTGTCCTCCCCCTGCCCACCCCCAAGGCCCCAAACCCACAAAAATCAACACACTCATCAGTCTTCCCTTCTTCTCCCTACCGCTCCCATGCCACTTGAACTGCGAGGTTTGATCGGGAAAAAGACCTTAGGGGGGGACAAAAGGCAGACCTGTGGGTGATTTATGAAAGCAGATCCAATCAACCGAAAACTTGCGAACGATTGAATCCCGCGGAGAAAACTGGGCTCGCACAACCGCAGTACGACTTGCCTGCAGCATCTTCTTTACATGCAGTTGGGCCGGGGATATGTCTCTTTGACCTCAAAATACCTCATTCAGCCAACTCTGCCCTCTGCAGAACAGTATAATGCGTGGGACATGTTTACAGATTCTACGGTAGAAATCTTCGACTTCCGTCCGGTCAACACCTGCTGAATCAAGAATCGCAGCGCCGTGCTTAACGATCATGGATACAATGAGCGGTGATTGCATAGATAGGATGAGCGGAGATTGCTTAGGTAGGATGAGCGGTCCAAGTGCGAGAAATGGGAAGGAAATGGCTGCTCGCATCCACTGGATGCCAACCATGACACAATTGATGCACAAGCATGGTGAAAGTGCGCATGCGTGAAATGAATGGTGGCTACGCTCGCAGGTGGAGAAAATAAGCATGGTGATATAAAGAAATGGCAATTACTCGCAACCTGGTGAAATTAATTGAGCTGGGGATTTGAATTTTACACATTCGAAGTCGACTCAGTCATGATAAGCTATTACTAACCCGCGAATTCAGCCGATAGCCAGGGTGGGTAGTTGGGTGATTCCCTATTAGTAACTCGCTAATTTAGCCAAAGCCAGCTAGCGTCGGCACGAAGAGTTCGCGAACTTTTCTCAGAAATCCATGTATGTCTACATATATATAGACTAGTACGGTAGCCTGTGTGGCCGGTGGCCACACCCCACCCACCCAGGTCATGGGTCCTGGTCTGGTCTGGGTTAAAGAATGGGTACCCCCCCCCCCCCCCCCCCCCCCCCCCCCCCCCCCCCCCCCCCCCCTTCCCCCCCCCCCCTCTCCCTTACTCACAGTCAAGATATCAGCCATCTCCGCCGACGCTCCCCTCCCTCTCCCCCTGCACCCACAGACGCACACCTCTTCTCCCCACCTATTTCCCTTGTACTTCAGCCGAGGCCTCCCACCCTCTCATACACGCATACCTTCCCCCCATTTCCCTTGTACATATCCTCGGCCTGCCTGTGAGCATTAGGTCCAGGCTGACCTACAGCATTTGCTAAACGCCGTCGCTGATTTGCATCGCTCCTATCCTCGTCGGTCTGTAGAGCCTTTCGCTGTGAAGAGCTCGCTGGCTAGCTGTATTCGTCGCCCTTCTGCCTAAATCTGGTTGATTGTGCGCATTCATGGTGGCAGATAGCGGAGAATAGAACGAACTCGAAGGATTGATTTTTTTTGTTTAGGCATGGTACCAAAAGCAGACCACGGCAGCGAAACAATTGCAATCGCTCAGAATGAATAAGCGCTCCTGATTCTGACGAGCGTTCAGTGTAGGATCGCTGGGGGAAGGACGACTCTGCGATGAGACAAAATTTGAACCTTGGCAGGAGTCCGTGTACAGCCTGCCCGCTTATATTAGTACATCGGCTTGGCATACCACGTGGAACTGCCAGGAAATTCGTACAGTACTGCAATTGGCCGGGGGACCCGCCCCCCTACACACCAACAGACGAACGAACAAACGAACGAACGAACGAACGAACGAAACCCTAACTTTTTGCCTTGTTGCCATGTATGTCTACATATATATAGATGTATGTATGTATGTATGTTACAGTCCAGGGGTAGGCCAAATAGGCTAAAGGGACTTGACCAACCGTGACACTAAGGGCTTAAAGAAAGAAACATTAATGAAAGGAACCTCATAGAGAACCTGTGTACGCCAGTGGTACTCGTGGTGGTGCACCTGTGTACGTCAGTGGTACTCGTGGTGGTGCACCTGTGTACGTCAGTGGTACTCGTGGTGGTGCACCTGTGTATGTCAGTGGTACTCGTGGTTGTGCACCTGTGTACGTCAGTGGTACTCGTGGTGGTGCACCTGTGTACGGCAGTGGTGTATCGTGGTGGTGAACCTGTGCCCCATCCCGACCTTCCCCACCCCATCCCTGATCTTCCCCGCCCCACCTTACCCCAATCCGATCTTCCCCACCCCACCCCACTCCACCCCACCCCACTCCACCCCACCCTGATGTTCTTCACCCCACCCCACCCTACTCCACCCCGAGCTTCCCCCCAGCTCACCCACCTGTGGCTCCCCTTAGATGGCAGATTCCTCCAGGGCAATATGTAATCTTGTGGCGTAGTAGCCCAACCGTTGACGGAGATGGTCATGGCCAGGGCACGCCGCTTTATCTTCGGGTTCAGAGGCAGTGGAAGTAGGATTTGCTCCTCTGGGCGCTTGCCCCCTGAGTCAAACAAGCATGCCAGTTCAGCGTCCAGCTCAGCGCTACGAGTTGCCCCTGGGGGTAAGGGGGGTGGGCTTTCTTTAAGCTTCCTAACCGTAAAAACCTAAAACCCTACCTCCCCAACTAAAACTATTGGGCCACCCAGGGGGGCGGTTGGGAAGTTGCATGTGTACCTCCGCACAATGAATGCGGGCCTTTAGGGGTCGCAAGCCTCCAAACCCTCGAAACAAGTCGATTTGTTTTACTTTAAACCTAAACATATGGGGCCTATTTATAATCATATAATATATACAAGCATATATATATATATGCTTATTTTATAAGGATCTTACCCACTGTTGTTGTTGTCATGCAACACAGCGCAAATTGAGTGACTGGGTGCGACCCCAGTGCAGCGCTGCCCCCCGAACCACCTCGGGCTCTGCGCTTCACACTCCATGGTGTTGGGGGGGGGGGGGGGGGGGGGGGGGGGGGTCCTGACTACTATTGCAGGACCCATGCGTCGACATGCAGCCACAAAAGGCGACACGTCGTACAAAAGAAATACGATAATAAAAAAACAATAATTATGTAAAATAATAATAATAATAATAATAATAATAATAATAATAATAATGTAAAATAATAATAATAATAATAATAATAATAATAATAATAATAGACGGATAATATAAAAAAAAACATACAACTCATAATAATGATAAAAGTAAAAAAAAAAAAAAGTAACATAATTATAAAAATGCAGCGACAGAATGACGACGCGTCGTACACAAAATAGTGGACTTACCCTGCTCGTATGAGCTATTATTTATTGGTATTATATCATTAACTCATATATTTATATTATATTACTTACTCATATATTTATATTGTATAATTTATAATTTATTTATATTATATCATTTTATTTACTCGTCTATTTGTATTATCTGTTCTAGCCCCTTTCGGCGAATCAATTGGTGTAGTGGTACACCAAGTCGCTTTGAGGATGTAGGGTCGGGGGTTCGATTCCCCCTACGGTCGCCCTAAGCGTTGCAGGTCGTTGTCAACCGCGATGGTAGCTTATCCAGTTGAGGTAGAAGACCGCTCTCTACCCGCGTATGACGGGTTCCCTTAATACCACGCCCCACCAGGCGTTAAATTGGAATCGGAATTGAAATTGAAATTGTTACATCCGTGTAATACAGTTACTCACAGGACGTGATGTTAAGGACACCACAGCGTAAGCCGGAGCTAGCTATAGTCACCGTGGGACCACCACATTGAGAGGAATCACTGCCAATGCAAGCACCATGGCCACATAATGCCAGTGCACCGTACTACGGGGGCCACCAGGCGTTATCATTACTCGACTATTTGTACTATTTGTTTATTAAGGGACTTACCCCGTCCCCTCTGGTGCCCCTTCCCTTGATGGTCCCGTGTCTCAGTGGAGTCTGGGGACCTGCCTGCGTGGCCAAGCCAACTGTCACCGCCAGGCCTGTCACCTCTGTTGGACACCCCTTTCCCTGGACTGCCTCTGTTACCTATATTGGGAATGCATGTGTGTGTGATTGTGTGCGTGTGTTTGTTTGTGTGTGTGTGTGTGTGTGTGTGTGGTGGTGTATGTGTGCTTGTGTCTGTTTGTATCTGTTTGTGTATGTTTGTGTCTGTATGTGAGTATGTGTATCTGTATGCGTGTTTGTGTATGTGTACGCATGTGTCTATGCATGTGTGTTTGTGTGTGTTTGTGTGCGTGTGTGTGTCTGGGGAGGGGGGGGGGGGGGGGGGGGGGGGGGGTCGTATAAGTCGGGGTGGAAATACGTTAATTGCCCATAAGTTGTTATTTACCGGTTTTTCCCGGTTCACCTAGAGCGACTTAGAGTGCACTGGTCTCCCGCCCTGTAGCACTGTACTGCAGTGCCGCTGCCAGCTATGGCACGGACTCTGATGCCGGTACCCTGAGGTACCGTGCTATCTCAGTACTTCCTCCTTGCGCATTGCTTGAATGCTTTATCTATGCTGTAATGATTAGATTCTCTAGCTACTTCCCTTCGTCACTGTGAGCTGCACATAGCTCCGGAAAGCCAAATAAGTCGGGGTGGAAAAAAACCCATAAGTACGGGGGGGGGGGGGGGGGGGGGGGGGTCGAGGTGCGTTCTTTGCCCATTATAGTTGCTTCTGCAAGTTCATAGCACTTAGATGCATCTTTAAATACGTGGGTGGGCAACGTGTTGCGTGTAACGTGTAATGTATGTAACCTGTAACATGTGTGAGAATCTTATTGTTTTACCCAGTTGCGAGGCAGGGATAGGAAGAAGGTGAGGGGGAGCCTAACATGTATAACGTTTAACGTGTGTAACGTGTAGCGTGTAATGTGTAATGTATGTAACCTGTAACATGTGTGAAAATCTTACTGTTTCCCCCGGTTGCGAGGCAGGGATAGGAAGAAGGTGAGGGGGAGCCCAACGTGTGTAACATGTTATGTGTAAAGCGCAATGTGTGTACCGTTTAACTTGTGTAATGTGTATGTACCGTCTAAGGTGTGTGATGTGTGTAATGAGTGTAATGTGAGTGTACTGTGTAACCTGCGTAACGTGTAATGTGTGTAACGTGTAGTGTGTGTAACGTGCAATATGTGTAATGTGTGCAACATGTTGCGTGTAATGTGTGTGGCATGGTATGTGTAATGCGTGTAACGTGTAATGTGTGTAATGTGTGTGTACCGTGTAAACTGTGTTACGTGTAAGGTGAGTAACGTGTGACGTGTAATGTGTGTAACAATCTTATCGTTTGCCCCATTTGCCCAATCTTATCGTTTGCCCCGTTTGCAAGGCATGGATAGGAAGAAGGTGTGGGGAAGACTAACATGTATAACGTTTCACGTGTGTAATGTGTAGCGTGTGTAACGTGTGTGTGTAATTTGTGAAACGAGCTTACCGGTTGCGAGGTAAGGATAGGAAGAAGGTGTGGGGAAGCCAAGCCTTGAGCATACCCTCCAATCAGGGGTATGTGTGTGTATGTGTGTGTATGTGTGTATGTGTGTATGTGTGTATGTGTGTATGTGTGTATGTGTGTATGTGTGTGTATGTGTGTGTATGTGTGTATGTGTGTGTATGTGTGTATGTGTGTATGTGTGTATGTGTGTGTATGTGTGTGTATGTGTGTATGTGTGTATGTGTGTATGTATGTATGTGTGTATGTGTGTATGTGTGTATGTGTGTATGTGTGTATGTGTGTATGTGTGTGTATGTGTGTGTATGTGTGTATGTGTGTATGTGTGTATGTGTGTATGTGTGTATGTGTGTACCTAGTGAAAGGATCTTACCGTTTGCCCCGTTTGGAAGGCGGGAAGAAGCTGAGGGGGAGCCCAACCTTGAGCGCACCCTCCCATCAGTTGATGCTCCATGGGTAAGGCTAATCAGGTTGGGATATGTAGCGGCCTCAGCTGCCACCTGGTCTTGGCTCATAGAGTGGTCGGGTTCTGGTAAGCTTTCTGACCGCCCGTATGGACTGAGCCCCCCACCCCCGGGGAGGCTGGACCTGGGTATGTAGGGGCTCGCTGGGGGTGTAGCCGGGCCGCCCGTGGCCCCGCCCCCTGAGTGGCTGAGTCTGCCCAGGCTACGCACCCCCCTGCTGCTGGAGCGGGGGATGTAGGGATGTGTTGGGCTGGACACCAGGGTGTAAGATGAGTGCTCACCACAGCTGCTGGTGCGTGGGAAGTGAGGGTTGGTCGGGCTGGCTGCCTGGTAGCCTCCACTTGACTGGGTCCTCCCAGTTTTCCACACGTCTGCGGGCTCCATTCCCTGGGCGGGTTGGGTTGGTGTGTGTGGGGGTGAGGGGTGGGTGCGGGAGCGTGTGTGTGTGTGGTTAAGGTGTGTGTGGGTGTGGGTGGGGTGTGTTTGGGTGGGGACAGGGGTGGGTGTGTGTGGTGGTGGTGTGTGTGTGTGTGGGGGGGGGGGGGGGTAGCTGGGTGGAAGCTGGGGTGGTAATCTTTACAATTTACCTGGAAGGCAAGGAGACGGGTTGTGTGAGGTGTGACTCTCTCTGTCTCACTCTCCCCATCACTCTCGAAGAGGGAGTTTGTCATCACTGTGGCCGTCTCCTCATCTGCCTCTTCGGGCTCCCCATGGAACAGCTCATTGTACTGCAGGGTGTACTGCGCCACTGGGGACTGGGGGCCTGAGGAGGGCCAAACATCGCATCCTTTTGGGGGCTCTGGGGGTCCAAGGGGGGCCTGAGGGGGGCCTGAGGGGGACCAACCATCGGCTCCTTTTTGGGGCGACGTGGCGGGGGCCTTCATGGAGTCCTGAGGAGAGGGAGTGGTTGAGTAAACGTCGGTGAAGCGACGCGAGCCTGCCTGCGAGAGGGACTCACGAGCCACACCAGTCGCACCAGCCACGCCAGCCAAAACAGCCTTCGTGAGGGCCACACCACCCACACCAGCCAGACCAGCCCCGCCTGGTGTCTGCCCCCCAGGCCCCCCAGGTAACACCTTGGGGAGGGGTCCACCTGCTGTGGGACGACCTGGGCTTGCTGGGGAGCTTCCGGGCAGCTCCTCCGGGAGGGCTGTATTAGATGTGGGACGAAGGGAGCTTCCAGGTAACACCTTGGGCCAGGATCCACTGGATGTGGGACGACCTGCGCTTGATCGGGAGCTTCCAGATAGCTCCGCATCATCAAAGATGAGTTCAATTCCACTGGAGGGGCTGGGTCCGAGGGGGCCCTGAGGGGGGCTTGAGGGGGGCATACCATCGGCTCCTTTTGGGGGCGACGTGGCGGGGGCCTTCATCGCGTACTGAGGCAAGGGAGTGGTTGAGTAGACATCGGTGAATCTACGAAACCCTTTCTTTGCCCTCTCCTCGGCCGCAGCCCCCCCGTCTGCGTCTGACCCTGAGGCGGAGTGTACATTTGTGTACCGCTGCAAGCGATGTGCCTCGTCAGCTGCCAGGGTGGATGTGGTTTTGGCAGCGGTTTCGGAGCCGGCGGGGGAATGCTCCTCCGTAAATCTTTGTCTTGCCCTCTGTGACATCGAGCCCCCCATAAACATGTCGGTGGCAGCTGGCTCTGGTGCTGTGTCTGGCAGCAAATCTAATAAAGCCAATGGGGGCAAGGGCATGCCTCCTGTTGAATTTACATTCACATTTGTTGACCTGTCGTGCTTTTCATGAGGAGATGCTGAGCTGTCAGCGGGTGGTGTCCCAGGCGCATTTGCATTCGCTGACCTGTCATGCTTCTCATGAGGTGCTGAGCTGTCAGCGGGTGGTGTCCCAGGCGTATTTGCATTCGCTGACCTGTCATGCTTTTCACGAGGAGGTGCTGAGCTGTCAGCGGGTGGGGTCCCAGGCGCATTTGCATTTGCTGACCTGTCATGCTTTTCACGAGGAGATATTGAGCTGTCAGCGGGTGGGGTCCCAGACGATGCTCCTCCATTAGAGAGCTGCACCTCTGTCTTGGAGCTTGCTTGAGAGACAAGGGTGCGTGGAGAGACTATCCAAGCAGGAACCAGGGAGAGGTCCCAAAAGCCAAAGTCCTTCAAGCCAGGGCTCAGCTGCTTGAGGAGTGTATAGGCCATGTATGTATAGGCTATACATGTACATTTGCTATGCATGTACGTATGTATGTATAGGCTATACATGTACATTTGCCATGCATGTACGTATGTATGTATAGGCTATACATGTACATTTGCCATGCATGTACGTATGTATGTATAGGCTATACATGTACATTTGCCATGCATGTACGTATGTATGTATATTTGCATTTGCATCCTGTGTGTTATTGCTACCTCTACCAGTCTTCCTGTTGCTGTGTCATTTAAATGTGTCTTGTTACAGTCCAGGGGTAGCTAAATAGGCTAAAGGGACTTACCCAACCGTGATACCAGGAGGGGCCAAAAAGAAAAAAAACTGAGGAGTGGATCTAGTACTCTATACTTAGCACTCTATATTGAGCACTCAATACTTAGCACTCAGTACTTAGCATACAGAACCGACACTGATTGCAATTTTGTTTGTTTTTATTTTTGTTTTTGTTTTTGTTTTTGTTTCTTTAACTGTTTTGTCATGTGTCATTGTTTTTTCTTGTGTTTCTGTAACTGTTTTGTCATTGTTTTTGTCGTTGTTTTTGTTTGCGTTTCTGTAACTGTTTTGTCATTGTTTTTGTTTGTGTTTCTGTAACTGTTTTGTCATTGTTTGTGTCATTGTTTTTGTTTGTGTTTCAGTAACTGTTTTGTCATTGATTTTGTCATTGTTTTTGTTCTTGTTCTTGTTACTATCATTGATTTGCTTTTGTTTCTATTTTGATTTTATTTTACTTGTTTTTGTTTTTACTTTTGTTTTTACTTTTATTTTACTTACTTTTGTTTTTACTTTTGTTTTTACTTTTATTTTACTTACTTTTGATTTTATTTTACTTGTTTTTGTTTGGTGTGCTTTTATATAATAGTATGTGATGTTTTGTCTCATTCTGTTCTGTTCTGCTAGACCCCCCCCCCTCCTCCCAGTCAGAAATATGTATTACACCCACTTACCTTGAGAGCTCCCATCACAACGTCATGGTGCTACGTTACGCCCATACACTCAATAGTAGACGCCCACCTCCTCTCTAAGGCACAAACCTCAGCCCTCCTCATCGGCAGAAATATCTTTTACACCCACTTACCTTGAGAGCTCCCATCATAGCAGCATGGTGCGAAGTCACGCCCATAGACTCAGAGCTAGACACCCACCTCCTCTAAGAATCACACACCTCTGCCGTCCTCCTTGTCATAAATATGTATTACACCCACTTACCTAGAGAGCTCCCATCCTAGCATCATGGCGCGAAGTTTCGCCCATAGACTCAAGCGTAGACGCCCACCTCCTCTCTAAGAGGCACACACCTCTGCCCTCCTCCTCGGCATAAATATCTTTTACACCCACTTACCTTGAGAGCTCCAATCATAGCAGCATGGTGCGAAGTCACGCCCATAGACTTGGCGCTAGACACCCACCACCTCTCTAAGAGGCACACACCTCTGCCCTCCTCCTCAGCAGAAATATGTTTACACAAACTTACCTAGAGAGCTCCCATCATAACATTATGGTGCGAAGTCACGCCCATAGACTCAACACTAGAAACCCACCTCCTCTAAGAGGCACATCTCTGCCCTCCCCCTTGTCAGAAATATGTATTACACCCACTTACCTTGAGAGTTCCCATCATAGCATCATGGTGCAAGGTAACGCCCATAGACTCCGCGCTAGACACCCACCTCCTCTAAGAGGTACACACCTCTGCCCTCCCCCTTGGCAGAAATATGTATTACACCCACTAACCTTGAGAGCTCCCATCATAGCATCATGGTGCAAGGTACGGCCCATAGACTCCGCGCCAGACACCCACCTCCTCTAAGAGGCACACACCTCTGCCCTCCACCTTGGCATAAATATCTTTTACACCCACTTACCTTGAGAGCTCCCATCATAGCATCATGGTGCGAAGTAACGCCCATGGACTTGGCGCTAGACGCACACCTCCTCTCTAAGAGGCACACACCTCTGCCCTCCTCCTCGGCAGAAATATGTTTACACCCACTTACCTTGAGAGTTCCCATCATAGCATCATGGTGCAAGGTAACGCCCATAGACTCCGCGCCAGACACGCACCTCCTCTAAGAGGCACACACCTCTGCCCTCCTCCTCGGCAGAAATAAGTTTACACCCACTAACCTTGAGAGCTCCCATCATAGCATCATGGTGCAAGGTAACGCCCATAGACTCCGCGCCAGACACGCACCTCCTCTCTAAGAGGCACACACCTCTGCCCTCCTCCTCGGCAGAAATATGTTTACACCCACTTACCTTGAGAGCTCCCATCATAGCATCATGGTGCAAGGTACGGCCCATAGACTCCGCGCCAGACACCCACCTCCTCTAAGAGGCACACACCTCTGCCCTCCTCCTTGGCAGAAATATGTATTACACCCACTTACCCTGAGAGCTCCCATCATAGCATCTTGGTGCGAAGTCGCGCCCATGGACTCGGCGCTAGGCGCATACCTCCTCGCAAATGTACCCTCGGTGCTAGATGCCCACCTCCTTGAAGAGGCACACATGTCAGCCCTCCTCCTTGGCATTATTATGTGTTACACCCACTTACCTTGAGAGCCCCCATCATAGCATCTTGGTGTGAAGTCACGCCCATAGACTCTACGCTAGACGCCCACCTCCTCTCGAAGGCGCACACCTCCGCCCAGGGCACACGCAGCCAATGAGACACGCGCTTGATTGCCACCCTGGCACGTGCATCGTACCAGAATTCAGCTGGTGCCGTCACAGGCCCCCCTTTTGGGGCGGCGCCGCCCACTTCGAGGGCCCGCCCTATGCATGCACCGATCATTTGGGAGACAGCTAGGGCTGACGTTTCAGAGCGGGTGTGGGTGTAGGTGGAGGGGGGTCGGAAGGAGGGGAGGGGAAGTACGGAGCAATCATCCTCTACAAGCGCACTACTGTGTAGGGAGACGGGTGAGTACATGTCAGTAGCTAGCAGCTCGGCTAAAGGGCGGATCTCTAGGGAGGGGTGCTGGTGGGTGGGGGATACCGCATGGTCCAAGGTGGAGGGATGGACTTGGGAGTAGGGGCAGTCCCCAGGCCCCCCAGGCCCCCCGGATGACACCTTGATTGAGGTGGGTAGATGGACTTGGGAGTAGGGGCTGAAGCGAGAGCGGGCAGGGGGGGAGTCCGTGGATGGGTGGGAGTATAAGACCTGGGTCAGGACAACAAGGGGTTGGGTTGGGTTGGGTTGGGTTGGGTTGGGTTGGGGTTGGGCACACATCAAGATCAATTATGGAACCACCAGGTGTCTTCTGCATAGAGCATACAGGCTATTGCGATTATACTTCAGCTAAATAATGGCTATTAGAACAAGAACAAGAACAAGAACAAGAACAAGAACAAGAACAAGAACAAGAACAAGAACAAGAACAAGAACACTCTTAACAGTAGAAGACACAAACAAACAAAAGCAGGTGACACACCAAAGTACACCTCCTCAAACGTATCTAAGCTGCAGGAGCTGGGAATGCTGCGTTCTGCAAACTAATAAATCACCTCAACAGCAGAAGACAAAAACGAGCAGAGGTAGGAACAAGGCCAAAGCGTACCCCCTCAAACGTGTATAAGCTGAATGAGCTGGACATGCTGCTTCGCTCTGCACACCAATGAAACACTCTTAACAAAAGAAGACAGAAATAAAAAGTTAGGAACAAGACCAAAGCTCACCACCTCAAACTCGTCCAACCTGCAAAAAGAAAGCTGGACACACGCTGCTTAGTTTCTAGCCAACTAATGTAAACCACCCTTAACACACTGGAGAACAGAGCCATCCCAACGCACGGCTACCGCAAGCATCCATGGCAAGTAACTGCAACACACTCACACACTGAAGAACAAGAAATCCCACGCACCATGCGCCGCCGCAAATACCATGGCAAGTACTGCACCCCTTAATGGCACTGAAACAAGAGCATCCCAACGCACATCTACCGGCCAGCATACCATGGCAATACTACTGCAACACACCCTCACAAGCACGAGAACTAGACATCCCACGCCATGCACCACCCCGCCAGCAATACCATGGCATACTGGCAACACCCTCAACAGCACCTGAGACAGAGCTCCCACGCACATGCTACCGCCGAGCAATAACATGGCAAAAGTACTGCAACACCCTCCAATCACTAGAGAACAAGATCCATCCCACGCACTGCTACCCCCGCCAGCACTACATGGCAAGTACTTGCAAACACCCTGCACACACTGAAACAGAGCATCCCACTAACATGCTACCGCCAGCAATACCATGGCATACTGGCAATGACCCCAACACACTGAGAACAAGAAGCATCCCACGCACATGCTTACCCTGCTACCGCGCCAGCATACCATGGCAATACGCCCACACCCCCCTCAACATCACTGAGACAAGACGCCCCGCACATGCTACCGCCAGCAATACCATGGCAAGTACTGCAACACCCTCAACAGCACTGAGAACAAGAGCATCCCACGCACATGCTACCGCCAGCAATACCATGGCAGTAACTGCAACACACCCTCAAAAGAACGGAGAACAACGCATCCCAAACACATTGCTAACACAACGCCAGCAATACCAGGCAAGTACTGCAACAAACACAACTCACAGCACGGAGAACAAGAGCATCCAACGCACATGCTACAGCCCGACAGAATAACAGGGCAGTACTGCCAACACCCCCTCACAGCAATGAGACAGAGCATTCCCCCCACATGCTAAACAGCAACAATACCATGGGCAAGTACTGGCAAAACAACACCCCTCAAAAAGCACTGAGAACAACAGCATCAACACACAGGCGACCGCCAGCATACCAATGGCAAGTACTTGCAACACACTCAACAGCAACTGAGAACAAGACATCCCACACAGCTAACCAGCGCCAGCAATACCATGGCAAGTACTGCAACACCTACACCCTCAACAGCACTGAGAACAAGAGCATCCCACGCACATGCTACCGCCAGCAATACCATGGCAAGTACTGCAACACCCTCAACAGCACTGAGAACAAGAGCATCCCACGCACATGCTACCCCGCCCAGATACAGGGCAGTACTAGCAAACCACCCTCAACAGCACTTGAGACCAAGATAGCAATACCACGCGCATCTACCCACGCCAGCAATACCATGGCAAGTACTGCAACACCCTCAACAGCACTGAGAACAAGAGCATCCCACACACATGCTACCGCCAGCAATACCATGGCAAGTACTGCAACACCCTCAACAGCACTGAGAACAAGAGCATCCCACACACATGCTACCGCCAGTAATACCATCAAAGGTACTGCACAACCCTCGACAGCACTGAGAACAAGAGATCCACGCCATGCTCCCACACGTCCGCATACCATGTCAAGGTACTTCAAAACCCTCAACATCACTTGATAACAATAGCATCCCACACCACATCTAAAACCGCCATCATACCATGGCAAGTACTGACACACCCTCACATCAAATGAAGAACAAGAGCATCCCACGCCCTCTTAACCGCCAGCACTACCATGGCAAGTACTGCAACACCTACAAACCAATGAGACCAGAAGCATCCCACGCACATGCTAAAAAACCGCCCCCCCAGCAAGACATGGGCAGTACGGTCACACACCTCAAAGCACGGAGAACAGAGCATCCCACGCACTGCTACCCGCCAAGCAATACCATGGCAAGTACTGCCAAACACCCTCCAACACACAACTGAGAACAAGGAGCTTCCCCACGCACATGCTACCGCCAGCAATACAATGGCAAAGTATGCACACCCTCAACGCACTGAGCACAAGAGCAGCCCACCACATCTACCGCCAGCAAGCAGTGGCATATCTGCAACACACCCTCAACGGCAATGAGAACGAGCAGCCCACACACATGCTACCGCCAGCATCATGGCAGTAATCTGCAACACCTCAACAGCCTGAGAACAAAGAGCATTCCCACGCACATGCTACCGCAGCAAACATGGCAAGTAACTGCAACAAACAACACGCCTCAACAGACTGAGAACAAGAGCATCCAACTCACTGCTACCAACCCGCCAATCAATACTCATTGCAGTACTGCAACACCCTCAAACAGCACTGGAACAAGAGCACCCACACACCGATGCTACCGCCAGCAATACCATGGCAAGTACTGCAACACCCTCAACAGCACTGAGAACAAGAGCATCCCACGCACATGCTACCGCCAGCAATACCATGGCAAGTACTGCAACACCCTCAACAGCACTGAGAACAAGAGCATCCCACGCAATCTACCTACCGCCATCACATACCATGGCAGTAAACTTGACACAACCCTCAACAGCACTGAGAACAAGAGCATCCCACGCACATGCTACCGCCAGCAATACCATGGCAAGTACTGCAACACCCTCAACAGCACTGAGAACAAGAGCATCCCACGCACATGCTACCGCCAGCAATACCATGGCAAGTACTGCAACACCCTCAACAGCACTGAGAACAAGAGCATCCCCGCCCATGTGCACCGCCAGCATACCATGGCACGTACTGCAGGGCACACGCCTCAACAGCAACTGAGAACAGCGCATCCCAGCACATGCTAACGACCCCGCCAGCAATACGCATGGCAAGTAAAGCAACACACTCAACAGCAATGAGAACAAAGACATCCACGCACATGCCTACCACGCCACAATACATGGCAAGTATGCAACACCTCAACGCCTGAGAAACAGATCATCCCACGCACATGCGGCTCCGCCACTACCATGGCAAGATAACTAACTGACAACACCCTGAACAGCTGAAGACACAAAGAAACAAAGGCAGAAACAAGACCAAAGCCCACCCCCTCAAACTCGTCCAAGCTGCAAGAGCTGGATACACAGCATAATTGGGCTAACTTATGCAACATCCTTAACAGTAGAAGACAACAACGAATTAAGGTAGGTGAAACGCCAAAGCACACCTCCTAAATGTGGTCCAAGCTACATGAGCTGGATACACTGCTTAGAGCCCGTTTGCTTGACTCGCATCATAGACTCACCTCCTCAAACTCGTCCAAGCTGCAAGAGCTGGATACACTTTTTAGTTCTGCAAACTCCAACCCCGAGTGGACTCCAGCAGAGCCAACGGATGAGCTGCCCCCTTGCATGAAGCTGTGTTGCACTGATAATTGCGTTGGGCTGCACTGATAATCCGATGCTGATACTGACCCAGGACTAGGTGTGGCCCAGTTGGCTTTGTCTGCTTTAGGGTTCTTTGGGGATTTTTTCCGCGTTTGTTGTGAACTGATCCCCGGGGCCATCATGTTTGAGTGTAGCTGCTGGGCAGCTGCTGAGGGATGTAGCGTGAAGCTGAGATCCGGGTCTAGCATAGAGCTCCAGCTTCTGACCAGATCCACCAGCATCTCAGACGATTGGGTGAGGTCCTGGAACAACAAAGGAGTTGGAGGCTGCTGGAACACAGGGCATTTGTTTGTTTGTTTGTTTGTTTGTTTGTTTGTTTGTTAGTTAGTTTGTTTGTTTATTTGTTTGTTTGTTTGTTTGTTTGCCTGTCTGTCTGTCTGTCTGTCTGTTTGTCTGTCTGTCTGTCTGTCTGTCTGTCTGTCTGTCTGTCTGTCTGTCTGTCTGTCTGTCTGTCTGTCTGTCTGTCTGTCTGTCTGTCTGTCTGTCTGTCTGTCTGTCTGTAAGGGACTTGCCTATCCTAAAATAATACA
This sequence comes from Chlamydomonas sp. ICE-L, assembly GCA_013435795.1. NCBI lineage: Eukaryota > Viridiplantae > Chlorophyta > Chlorophyceae > Chlamydomonadales > Chlamydomonadaceae > Chlamydomonas > Chlamydomonas sp. ICE-L. The sequence goes on from JACBWV010000922.1 coordinate 71,414, forward strand.
GATAATTCTAGATTATCCGGAGGGGCTATTAACAGTTACTAAAAGATCTGGTCCCCAGCAAATTGTAAGGGTACAGTCAGATCTGGTCCCCAGCAAATTGTAAGGGTACAGTCAGATCTGGTCCCCAGCAAATTGTAAGGGTACAACGGCAGACCTGGGATCAAGCACTGCGTCTTTCGTGAGTGATTATCCTCAGGCATGAATATTTGTTTAGTGTTCAAAGATCTGGGACTGCCCCCCCCCCCCCCCCCCCCCCCCCCCCCCTACCTGCCCCCCCCTACCCCCCCCCCCCCCCCTCACACACACACACACAGGTAGGGCAGTTGATCAAGTACTCATGGTATGGTCACTGTAGCACGAACTCAGGGCCCCCGTTGGTAAAACGATTGTCTGGGGTCCAGTTCATCAATGCCTTTTCTTTTTAGCCCTTCCTGTCACGGTTGGGAAAGGTTCTTTAGCCTATTTGGCCTACCCCTGGACTGAAACTTACTTACTGTCCCTCTGTTCGTTCTGTCTCCTCCTCCATCCACTCTTTCCCAATCCCCAACCCCTGCCCTCCCAGCCCCCTCCTCCCCTCACTCTTTCCCAATCCCCACCCCCTGCCCTTTCAGTCCCCTCCTCCCCAATGGGGGGAAGCCCCGATTGAAGTTAGCCCCCACTGAAGTACGGGGAGTTTGGGGGTTTGGGGCTTAGGGCTTCGGATTTAGTGGTTTAGGTTTTGATTCAAGGGTTTAGAGTTTTGGTGGTTTTAGGGTGAAGGGTTAAGGTTCTAGGTGGGTTTAGGGTTTAGGTAAGCGGGGGCTAATTTCAGTGGGGGCTAACTTCCCCCTCCCCTCCTCCCCTCACTTCTCTCATTTCCTCACCTCAACCATCTCCAGCATGTTGAAGGTGCGGGGTTCAAATCCCTACGGGTGCACTTCAGTGTTAGCGGTCGCTGTCAACCGCCATGGTAGCATTGTCTAGGTAAAGTTGCAGCTCGTTCCCTACCTTCTTAAGGTGAGAGACCCTCAATACCACGCCCTACCAGACGTTATTGCAACTAGTGTGGTGCAGGGTACTTCCATTGACCAAATCGGCCAGCACTTAAACGCACTTGAAAAACAAAACTGCCCTTTGTAATGCAAAAAGCGCAAAAATTGCTTGCTGCGCCCACAGGGGGTTGCAAAAAACTGCGCGAAATGCGCAGTGGGGCTCAAAAAGGCAGCGCGCGTGCCAAAAAGGCACTGCGCAAAAGCACGCGCTTAGAAGTAACCTGGTGTGGTGTATTCAGATCATCCTTAACTAGTTACCAAGGAGGACCTCTCACTTCTCTCAAATCCTCCCCTCCCCCTCCCTCCTCTCCTCCCCCACCCTCCTCCCCTTCCCCTCCCCTCCTCCCTTCCTCCCCTCACTTCTCACAATTCCTCACCCCTCCTCTCCTCCCCTCACTTCCCTTAATTCCTCACCTCAACCATCTCCTCCCCTCACTTCCCTCATTTCCTCACCTCAACCATCTCCAGCACATCAGCCATCTTCAGCAAACCAGGGACCGCCTTTGGGGCCACGCCGATCTTCGTATACATCTTCCGCAGAAGGCCCTGAGGTGCCAGAAGCTCAAAGCTCCACTGCTCCTCGAGCTTTGCTCTTGCCACTGGGTCCCTCAAGACATCTTCATCAAGAAAGTCGTCTACTGACACCCTACATTGTTAGACAGGAAGAAAACAAAATTACACAGAGATGTATAACATTATTTTTGTGTAAACACAAATTGTTGAACAAGTTGTGCGTAAACACAGACACAAATTTTGTGGCGACTTGAGCTCGATTCCCGTCGTCTCCAATATGAAAAATATAGACGATGTCGGATAGACGACGTCGGACATATTTTGCTATATAGACGACGTCGGACATGTTTTGCTATATAGACGACGTCGGACATGTTTTGCTATATAGACGATGTCGGACATGTTTTGCTATATAGACGACGGGAATCAAATCAAATATAGACGACGTCGGACATATTTTGCTACATAGACGACAGGAATCGAACTAAACTTGAAATCCCCGAGGACATATTGGAGACGACGGGAATCGAACGCGAGTCGCCACAAAATTTCAAGTTTAGTTTAATTCTCCAATATTCAGCGTAACAAACAGGGGTAGAAAAGGGTTTAGAGATAAGGGTTTTAGGATTTAGGGTACCGTAACCCTAAATACTAAAAACCTTTGTCTCCACCACGCGCTGCATCAAGGACAAGGTAACACATGAGTACACAGTCACCCCCATGGATGACCCCCCCCACCCCCCCCTCCCCCGCCACACACACACATGCACACACATAGACAAACACAGATTCACAGATGTACGCACACACACTTGCACACACACAGACATACACAGATGCACAGATGTACGCACACACAGTTGCACACACACAGACATACACAGATGCACAGATGTACGCACACACATGCACACACATAGGCATACACAGATTCACAGATGTACACACACACATGCACACACGCAGACATACACAGATGCACAGATTTCCGCACACACATAGCCGCCCCCATGCAAACCCCCTTCCTAACACCCCCACCGACACACCCCCCACTCCCACACCCCCACTCCCACACACACACTCTCACATACAAATGCACAAACAAACAGCCGCCCCCATGCATCAATGCCCACACCAACAAACCCAGACACAACCACACCACACACACGCACACTCTCACATACATCACAGCCCACAACGACAGACCCAGACACACACACCACACTCGTACACACCCACAAACCCAGACACACACACACACCACGCACACTCTCACATGCATCAATGCCCACACCCACAAACCCAGACACACCCGCACAACACACACACACAAACACTCACACACATGCATTGGTACCCACACCCAAAAAACCACCCACCCACCCACACCACACATGGACACTGTCACATGCATCAATGCCAACACCCACAAACCCAGACACACACACACATGCATTGATGCCCACACCACAAACCCAGACACACACACACCACACACACGCACACGCACATACATCAGTGCCCACACCCACAAACTTAGACACACCCTTACCCCACACATGCATTGATGCCTACACCTACACCCCCCCCCCCCCCCCCACACACACACACACACACACAACCACACACACCCACACACACAAACACACACACATACTCACACACACACCACACACGCACACTGTCACATGCATCATTGCCAACACCCACAAACCCAGACACATACGCATGCATTGATGCCCACACCACAAACCCAGACACATACGCATGCATTGATGCCCACACCACAAACCCAGACGCATACACACCACACACAAGCACACCCACAAAATCAGACACACCCTTACCACACCCATGCACACTCACCCCCATGCATGGCTTCCACTCTTTTTCCCGCCACATGCAACATCTCTCTGGGTGATGTTCAAAGCTAGAGTCAGTAGTGCTGCTGCTGCGTAGGCCTGGCCAGCACCTAACTCCATGTCTTTCATAGTTGTCATTCTGTCCAACTAGGCACCTAACTCCATGTCATTCATAGTTGTCATTCTGTCCAACTAGGCACCTATCTCCATGTCATTCATAGTTGTCATTCTGTCCAACTAGGCTGTCCATGGCTGATTATAGATACCCCCCTGGGCCCGTCTGGCATGGCGTGGTAGGCCTCTGAAGTCCTGATTAGGCACTAAATTTGATTTCCCGCTAAATAATTCCCGCTAAATAATTGTTAGAAGCCCCCTCAGGAACTGCGGGGCAGCCTGGTTTTGGGTCGAAAATTGGCAGTCTGTGACAACAGAATGCAACGCAACCACAAGGGGCGCTAAGAATCAGATAGGAAGCCAGATGGAGGTGAAGCACCAAAGTGTGGAAACTTGTCGTAGGCCTTATCAGTTGGTATGCTTAGGTGGATGTGATGTATGCACACATGTGGTGGACAACATGCCACTGGTGGTGGCTATTTGACAGGTTCTAAGCTCAGATGGATGTGAAGCACCAAAGTGTGTGTACTTGCGTAAGATTGGCTGGTGAGAGAGTGGGCTGGTGAGAGAGTAGGCTGGTGGGAGAGTAGGCTGGTGAGAGAGCTGGGCAGATTGACAAGATGGAGGGGACGGATACCAAGGACGACGTAGACAGATCGGGTGTTACTGCCAGAAACGCAGCTTTTGGTTCGCTCAGATTCGCGCACCGACGCACGTAAGCAAGAAACGCGTGTTGTCAGTTAGTGCATGTGAGAGTGGCGGAGGGGGTTGACAAGTGTTGGAAGGGAAGTCAAGAACTCGCAGTGGCGTGGCTTAAGCATTGGAATGGAAGGAATGGAATGATCCTGTCGGTTTCTTCAAGGGCTGCGATTTGATCAGTCGGACGTCCGTACGCACTCTGATACGCTCTCAGGAGCCCCTCAGGGCCTGTACGCACGTGTAGGCACTGGACCAGGGGGCCCTGTACTGGACTGTGCACTGGACCCGCGGCCCGTCAAGGGAGGGGCCCAGGGAGGGGTGGTTGAGTTAGTTACAGGGTCGTCTGGAGCTGCAACCTCCTACCTGCCTTGCCTGCCTCCAACTACGTTGGGCTCCCCCCGTGGGCACCCTGAGGGCTGATGAATCATGTACGGTATACAAAGAATGTACTATTAGTTTCTTTGTTGTTTTTCTTATTGTACTTTGTACCTGCCAGGTTCGTTCAAATCGTTTCCGGTATAACAAACAAATGTTTCACGTCTCGAACCCAGCTTTTGGAGGGTCTGTTCCGTTGCAAACATACATTTTGGCTCATACATGCATAAAGCATGTCATGTAGCTCTTGAAACGTGCATTATGAAAATAGGCAAGTCTCTAAACGCAGATTTTTGGAGTACCCGTGAACAAAACTACTGTCTATCTATGCATCTATTAGGTTATGAACTGCTGACAGAATGGCAGATGCTGGCATTAAAAAAGCACGTGGTTTTAGAGCCTAGCTCGATAGCCAATAAGCGAACACCATTAACACCGACCCAGCCGGGCAAATGCAAGGACAACCATAACTGTTCAACCCAGCCTGGGTTGTAGCTTTGCGGTACGATTCCTACATGATCTTCGCATGACTCGCCCACGCAGACGGTGAGCAGCCCGAAGGCTGGCGGACCATGCACCTGCCATCAAAATTTTAAACCCATCCGGACTGCCTTACTTGTCTGGACTCTACGAACTGCAACGGATACAGAAGGGGGGGCGCGAGTGGGCGTCTGGGCGAGTGGGCTCTCACAAGCGAGCGTACCCAGCGTACCCGAGTGTAGCTTCGGAGCGCGTAGCCGAGTGTAGCCTGCCAGGCTGGAGTGTAGCTAAGGACCGCGGTCAGCAATCCGTCTGAATGCTGAGCTGTCAGTGCCACATGTACATTCGAATGCGAATTCGAATTCAATTCCTCAATCGCACACTGTGCGCACTATGCGCACGGCAGAGCACCAGCGCAGCAGTTCCGACTTGATTGCACTCGCCGCACAAGCCTGCTTCTCGCCTACTCTGATTCGATTACTGTGCAGTAGTGATTAGTGTGCACACACTGCTAACTTGGATTCGTTAACTGCCTATCTAATTTCTTGCTGCTTCCTGCTTACCACTAGCTTACATTTAATTCGCGCTCGCTTCCAGAGGAGCTTGAGATATACGCTATTAGCCCAATGCAATAAACCAAGGGCCCACCGTTCTGCGCTAAGACCAAAAAAGGAATCCACCATGGCGGATGCCGGCAGGTAGGCAATTCCCCTCTAGCTCGCATGCGTCACTCGCCCAATGCGTCGGCATCATCTGAAACAAAAGAGAAAGAAAGCAGCCACCGATAGGCGCAGCGTTAAAGCACGTCTGCGGGCACTGTCAATGCCTATGGTTTCCATCACCCTGGTGCCCTACTGGACTCGAACTCGAAGAAGATTTAGAAGAAGAATTGCGTGTTCGTTCGGCCAGCTGTACTGGACTCGAACTAAGCCCGCTGCTTGAAGAGGTCTCGGGGGACTTATGAACATCACAGACAAGAAATAAGCACTCGCATGTTGCGTTATCGCATGTTTCCACTCGTCGATTTTCGGTGTGCAGGACCACGCTTATCGCTGTGTCCGTGCTACCTGCCTGGACATCCTGCATGCCCGTGCATGTAAGCGGATGCCGTCGGCCCACCTTATGCAGTCAGCAGGGTCTGGCCTTCCTAAGCCCCCCCACCCCCCCACCCACCCACCCACCCCACCACCACCACCTCCACCACCACACCCACCCACCCACCCCATCTCACCCCAACCCAACCCAACTTAGCTAACAGGGGGGTGGGGGGGCGGACCTGAACTTAAACTTGAACTTGAACTTAAACTTGAACTTGGTGGCATGGTCCCACCCTGTAAAGCTGCTCGCCATCTTTGGCAGTAACATCAACATTAAGAAGGCACTAGTCCGGAACGGGCAGTACAAGCACTACTATACCACCCTTCTGAACGATCGCATGTGAGTAGGCTTGAACTTGGTTGCATGGCTCCAAGCTGATGTCAACCACAAACACACACACACACACACACACACACACATACACACACACACATACACATACGACTACCCTCCCCCCCCCCACCCACCCACCCACCCACCCACACCTCCACACACACACAGACCCCCACACACCTCCACACACACACACACACACACACACACACACACACACACACACACACCTACACACACCTCCAAACACACACACACACCTACACACACACCTACACACACACCTACACGCGCATACCTACACACACCTACACACACACACACACACACCTACTCAGGCATGCATGCTTACCCAGTCCACAGTGATGCGGATCTGCTTCAGATGGCAGCAGCAGTGATAGTCCAGTAGGGTGGTGGCTAATCAACGCTACATCAGCAATATCAACCACCCACTCAGCAGTGATGTGGAGCTGCTGCAGATGGCAATTAAGTACATAATCACATAAATGATACACCAACTAAATAATTGCCACATCAATTAAATGAATGCTACATATGTCCACCCACTCCGCAGTGATGTGAAGCTGCTGCAGATGGCAACGAACTACATAATCACATAAATGCTTCATCAACCAAATCAATGTTACATCAGATAAATCAATATTGCGTTGACTAACTCAATGTTACATAAACTAAATCAATGCTGCAGCAGCTAAACCAACGCGACATATGTCCACCCACTCCGCAGTAATGTGGAGCTGCTGCAGACGGCAATGAACTATATAATAACATAATGCTACACGAATTAATCAATGCTACATTGACTTAATCAATGCTACATAGATTCAAGCAATGTCACATTGAATAACGATGACGCACCATCTGCATTAATCGTACATCTGTGACAGCAATGATACACCAACTAAATCAATGCTACATGTGTCCATCCACTCCGCGGTGATGTGGAGCTGCTGCAGATGGCAATTAACTACATAATCACATAAATAATACACCAACTAAATCAATGCTACACATGTCCACCCACTCTACAGTGATGTGAAGCTGCTGCAGATGGCAATTAAGTACATAATAACATAAATGATACACCAACTAAACCAATGCTACATCAACTAAATCAATGCTACATATGTGATATGTCCACCCACTCCCCAGTGATGTGGAGCTTCCTTAGACGGCAATTAACTACATAATAACATAAATGCCACACCAACTAATCAATGCTACATCAACTAAATCAATATAGAGTCGACTAACTCAATGCTACATTAAATAAAGCAATGCTACATATGTGATATGTCCACCCACTCCGCAGTGATGTGGAGCTGCTGCAGATGGCAATGAACTACAGCAGTGACAGCGCAATAGACAGTGGTGACAGTATGAGCAGCGATGAAGAGAAAGAGTCTAAGGGAAAAGATTTTGTAAGAGGCCTTGCACAAAGGGCCACGGACCCCTTCATCAAAGAGAGGCTAGCTAAGGGACCATTCATGGTGGGTGCCTGTCTAAAGGATATATTTATAATACATGTATATATATTACATACATATTATATATTAAATATTTATTATATATATCATGCAGTAGATATATACATATATACATATTATATATATACTGTATAAGATATGATGATAAGCTGCCTGATAGTAAGATATGATGATGAGAAGCTGCCTGATATTACCACACCACACATTCACACACAAATCCCCCCCCCCCCCCCCGCACACACACTGACACACACACACTACCCCCCCCCCCCCCCCCCCCCCCCACACACACACACACACACACACACTGACAAACACACACACTGACACACACACAAACCTGCTTACCATGATGTGTTCAATTGCTGTTCAGTACCTGAAGGCGGCAAACATGTCTGGGCGCCACGTCTACGGTATCTGAACGAATGAATTAAAAGAGTGTGATAAGCTGCCTGATAGTACCACACCACACATACCCACACTCATATTCACACACACACACACACACACACACACACACACACACACACACACACACACCTGCTGACCATTCTGTGTTCAATTGCTGTTCAGTACCTGAAGGCAGCAAACACGCCGGGGCGCCACTTCTACCTGTACGAAGAAATTGAAAGGCTGCGGAACGTCAGGGACGAGAAGAAATTGCGAGAAATGATGAGAGGTTGGTGGGGTATTATACAATTATATGAAATGCATTGGGGGCGGCAAATATATCAATATTGGCCAAACATATAGTTCTATATAGATCTATATATAGCAAAATACAGGCAAAAAAAAAAAAAAAAAATTATATATATTATTAAAAATATATCTTTTATATATATTATTGAAAATATATATTTTATATATAAATATATATATACTATATTATTTTATATATTTATAATAGTATAGATCTATATATAGCAAAGATCAGGCAAAACCTATATAGATGAGAGAGAGAGGATGAGCGAGGAGGAACCAGAGGGAGGGGAGAGAGCGAGGAAAAGAGAAGAGAGGGATATAAAGGAGAGAGAGAGAGAGAGAAAAGAGGGAGGAGAGTAGAGGGAGAGATAAAGATATAAAAAAAGAGAGAAGAAGAGGAGGATAGAAGAGGAATAGATGAAAGGAGATGGAAGAAGATAGAGAAGATAGGAGTTATAGAGTAGAGAGAGGAGAAGCGAAGAGAGATATATAGAGATATATAGATAGAGAGAGAGACGAGATATTATAGAGAGAAATATAGAGATAGATAGATGAGAGCAGAAGAGAAAATAATGAAAATATATTAATTTTATCTATTATATAATATATATATATAGAATAGTATATGTATATAATATATAAATGATATATAATATATTATATGGATATATGATAGATTATATATATATGGTATATTATATATTATATATTATATAGGATATATTTATATTATAGGTATATAATGAACCGTGATATATAATAAGAACATAGATACTAATGAGTATCGTATATGGTAGATATATATATATATATATATTATATATATATATATATATATATATATTGATATATATATATTATATTATGGTATATCCAGTAACCTCAAGGAGGCCTCTGAAACATCTGGGATTTATTTTACATGTAGTCTGCATCATATTAAGGTGCCTTGTGCCCGGCTTGTGCCTTCAAAAAAATACAGGATTTATTTTTATTTCAGTAATCACTTGTGAAGCTCGCAGCGGTCACGTACTAAACGGTCACGATATAGCCTCCAAACCAACCCAGGCCTTGTCCCCCCTACCCCCATCATCAGTTCATCACCATCAGCATTTCAGCATACATCAGGTCCTGGAAAAGTCTTCAAACTGTATAATTTGTACAGATTATAGGCAGCTCCCCTGGCTGGCTGTTCAGCCAAAACTGACGCAAGCTAGTGCACAAGGAGCTGCCTAAAAGCTGTTACTGGTTTTCCCCCGTCATGCAGCTTGATGCCTAGGCGGCCCATGGCCTTTTGCAGCCACTAGTTGTTGATCCTCCTGAAGGGTGTCTGGGTTGTGTACAAGAAGTTCGCGAAGTCCTTCTCAAAGGCATCACGCTGCCTTACTGGCGATGTGAACTATGAGAGGTAGGTAGTCTCTTATGTATGGGGAATGGCAAATCATATGATGTTGACAAAAGAAAAGCATGATATCATATGATATCATACCAAAATCATATGCTTTAATATCATATGATATGATGCCCCAGGCCAAAGTCACCTAGTCAGACCGCCGGCATCATATGATATCATATGATGACATGATATCATATGATATCATATTGCCGATCCCTACTTATATATGATCTAGTTCAGGGATAAATGCAGCGATTTTTTTTCAAATCTGAAAGTGGGTTTCTTCTAGCTTTATGGTTTTAGGCCTCCTCCAGGGACAGTATTTTAGTGCTTTCTGTTGCTTTTTGTGGCTTTTTAGGGCCATTGAGGGGGGGGGAGGAATTTTGTTTCTACTTTTTTATAGCGATAATTTCGCTAAAACGGGGTCAAAACTAGCGATCGCTATATATAGCGGAAATAAAAATCCCTGGATAAATGTTGAGATTCCTTCCTGATCCCTTGAAGGAACTGATTCCTTCCTATCATTCAGGTATCAATTCAGGTATCAACCCTAACATAATTCAGGTATCAACTCTATACCCTGAATACATAGATTGGGTATCGACCCTAAACCCTGAAAAATGGTTCAGGGATAAACACTAAACCCCGAAAACAGATCGGGTATGAACGCCAAACCCTGAGGACATGGTTCAGGGATAGACACTTCACCCTGAAAACCTAGATCAGGGATAGGTGGTCTTTCCTTGTTGGCTTCTCTTAGCAGTGCCTAAACAGGCCTACACCCTAAAGTTATTTAACTGGCAGTTCCTTGAGCCAGCCACTGGGCTAGACCCAGACATTTCAGGAGCACAAGTAAACTGACCATGTCAGCTGTCAGATGCACTAGGTTGCGCTAGATTTGATTGGGTAGCCAGGCAGGGTAGCCGCTACATGTAGCCCAAAATAAAAATAATATCCAGGGGTACCCAAATATATTTTGAAAGCATACGAGGCTTCAACACTTCAAAGCGAATGTGTCTCGTGATTCAATATATAAACAATGCAATTATGTAACAATATACATTTTAAAATTATATATCAATATAATAATATAATAATTATATATCAATTATGTAACAATAATATAATAATTATATATCAATTATGTAACAATATACATTTTAAAATTATATATCAATATAATAATCTAATAATTATATATCAATTATGTAACAATAATATAATAATTATATATCAATTATGTAACAATATACATTTTAAAATTATATATCAATACAATTCGGATACAATTATGTATTATGCTATGATGAATGTAACTATGAAAAAAGCGCCCTTTATGTATTTATTTATATATTAATAGAACCAGGATATATTCTTTTCTGGTGAATGTCAGAATGTATCAACGACTTTCACCCAAAGCGCCCTTAATAAATTTATGTATATATTAATATTAATATTAATATTAATAAAACGGTATATATTCTTTTCTGAGGAATAAATCAATGACTTTCACCCGAATCTTCCTGTTCGCAGGCGGCAACTACAGAGTCAATGGCATGGTGAACTTTGACGGCCGAGAGTAAGTCAACATTATTTTTGGCGGAGCCCCCTCTTCAACATTATTTTTGGCGGAGCCCCCAGGGTTACCCATTTGTCCGGTTGTCCGACCGAACAACTCGAAGCCCGACACGTCAGCCAACGGTCGCGTAACCCGCTTCGGTCAGCTCCATCGTTGCCACCTTTCGTTCCGTTGCCAACACACTCCGCCAATTTTCCGCGTCGCTTGCGACGCTGCATAGGACTTGGTTGCAAGTGTTTATATTGCATACTTGGAAGCCCGAGAATTTTGTCCACACATTTTCTGTTGACGCGACTCAAATTGAGCAAATTGGTAATATCCCCGGTGCGACACGCTGCCCCCTAAACCCCAAAGCGGGGAGCCCGGGGGATTCGGGGGTGGGGGGGGTTGGGGTGGGGGGTCGGGGGGGGGGGGGCATTTTTGACTAGTTTATCCGGACCCATGCGTCGCCATGCAGCAACGGAAAGGCGATGCGTCGTGCAAAACAAAAGTGGCTGGGGTGCCACTTGTACCTGTAAAGTAATGATAATGCCGGGTGAGGCGTGGTATGAAGGGAGCCCTGTCTTACAGCGGTAGAGAACGCGCTGCTACTTTACCTGGACAAAGCTACCACCTCGGTTGACAGTGACTGCGAACACTTTAGCGCATCCGTAGGGATTCGAACCCCGCACCTTATTGTTTCAACGTGCTCTACCATTGAGCCAGTCATCAAAACGAGATTTCTACCTGTGCAAATAGATTTAAAGAGTGTGATAATGTGCCTGGTGGTTCTTCACGCAAACAGTGGCTCACACAAACAGTGGCTCACACAAACAGTGTTTTTTCAGCACACAAATGGAATGATACATTTATTTTTCTGTGCATGTGCGATGTTCCTATGTCCTCATCAAGTTGTGTCTGACACACACACACTACCCCCCCCCCCCCCCCCCCCCCCCCCCCAACACACACACACACTGACAAACACACACACTGACACACACTGACACACACTGACACACACACAAACCTGCTGACCATTCTGTGTTCAATTGTTGTTCAGTCACTGGCGGCAAACATGTCGGGGCGCCACTTCTATCTGAACGAATGAATGAAAGAGTGTGATAAGCTGCCTGATAGTACCACACCACACATACACACACACATATTCACACACACACACACACACACACAAACACAAACACAAACAAACACACACTCATCAAGTTGTGGGCACATGTGTGGTCAGAAAGGCACCAGGATAATGTAAACCTGATCATCATAATCATATCCATTGTCACCAGCATCGTCAGCAGCAGCAGTACCACCACCACCACCATCATCATCATCATCATCATCATCATCATCATCTTAACCCGAAACCCTAAACCCTAAACCCTAAACCCCCATCATCCTCATCCTCACCCTGATCATCCTCACCATCATCATCACCATCACCATCATCACAATCACCCACAAATCTACTCGTGCAATGAATCCTAAACCCTAAACCCACAACTCTCCCTGTGCAGGATTGATGCAGATGGCTTCAACCCCACGCAGCTTGTGATCACTAGCATGGAGCCCGTCGACGCACAAGGCAGGAGCCACGCTGTAGCTGATCATCCTGACAGGCCTAGATCTCGCAGCCCTCAACGCAGCCGCCACCATAGCCGCCACCGGCACCACAAGAGCAAGTCCCGGCGCTCCCCGCGTAACCACAACAGGGAGGCGAGCAGCTCGGGTGATGAGGATGGCAGCCGGCGGCGACGGAAGAAGGGCAAGAAGAAGCAGAGGAGCAAGTCAAAGAGCAAGAAGGTAACCCAAGGGGTGTAATCTGTGTGTGCGTGTGTGTGTGTGTGTGTGTGTGTGGTAGTGGGGGTGGGAGGGGGTGTAGAAGGTGATGATGATGAGAGAGAGGGTGCAGCAAGCGGAGGTGGCGGAACATGCAGCGACAGACTTGGGTTCAGGGTTTAGGGTTTAGGGTTTCCTGCACAAGGAACATGCGGCGACAGACCGGGGTTCAGGGGGGCACTTCTGACTAGTTTAGCCAGACCCATGCGTCACCGTGTTTAAACCTAAAACCCTATCAAAGCCAGGAAAACTGGAAGCCAAAATCTCGACAAGGCAAGCAAGGTGGCCGTCTGTGGCGACGGTAGAAGGCCAAGAAGAAGAAGAGGAGCAAGTTAAAGGGTTAATCAAAGAGCAAGAAGGTAAACCCCAAACCCAAACCATAATCCCTAAAACTGTTCTCACCCTATACCCTGACACCCTGTCATAACCCTAAACCCTAGACCCAAAAACCTCCTCAACACCCCAAAAACTACGTTCATTTCCTCCTGCTCCACGGCCACCCACCCACCCAACCACCCACTCACCTACCCACCCAACCACCCACCTACTCACCCATCCACCTCCCCACCCATCCACCAACCCTGCATGTCCGCGGCAGCTGCCAGTGTTTCTTTATTTCAGATGTGTGTGTGTGTGTGAGCACCCCTGAAATCTGCAATCTCTTTCCATACAATTCTGGTTCGAGCAGGCTTGTTGCCAGTGTTTCTTTATTTCAGATGTCTGTAGGCCAGGTTAAGTAGCAACTTGGGCCACTCAAGCCTGATTTCAGGATTGTTGCGTAGCCATCCCATTGCGGAGCGCAAAAGACAGACCCCGGGGGGGGGGGGGGGGGGGGGGGGGGGGGCGGGGGGCAGCGCGTCCCAGTATCGGGGGGTCCGGGGGACGTAGCATTCGACGAAATAGCGACAGAATGGCAACGCGTTGCCGAAAAAGGAAACACTGACAGCTGCTCAGACAGCTCAGGATACTCCTCTGAATCTGATCAGTCATCTAAGTTGCCCAAAGCCTAACACCCAGAAACTTTAAACCACAAACTTTAAACCCTAACCCCTACAGATCCACTACAGCTACTCAGACAGCTCAGGATCCACCTCTAAATCTGATCAGTCGTCTGTGGAGCCCAAAGCCCAACACCCTGAACCCTAGCCCCATACCCCAAACTCTAAACCCTGAACCCTAAACCCCGTGCCCCAAACTCTAAACCCTGAACCTTGAGCGCAGGTCCATGGCAGTAGCTCAGACTGTTCAGGATCCTCGTCTGTATCTGCAGAATAATATGTGGGGCCCGAAGCTTACAACCCTAAACCCTGGACCCTGAACCCCAAACCCTAAGCTATTCACCCTAAACCCTGTGCAGGTCCATTACAGCAGCTTGGACAGTTCGGGATCCTCATCAGAATCTGCTGAGTCGTCTCTGGCATCCAAGCGGAGAAGCAAGTCCAAATCTAGGAGCAAGAAGAAGAAATTGAGGAGCAAGAAGAAGAAGGAGGCAATTAGCAGTGAGGATGAGACCTCTTCCAAGTCGGCGTCGTCTTCATCAGAAGAGGAGACAGAGAAGAGGAATTCAAAGAAGAAGAGCAAGAAGAAGATTGAAGGGATAAGCAGTGAGGATGAGTCCTCATCCTCCACAGCGTCGTCTTCCTCGGAGGAGGAGGTGACCAAGAAAAGGTCGAAGAAGAAGAGCAAGAAGAAGAAGGAGGCGAGTAGCAGCGAGGATGAGTCATCATCTTCAGTGGAGGAGGAGGTGACCAAGAAGAGGTCCAAGAAGAAGAGCAAGAGGAGCAGGAGGAGCAAGAGGAAGGAGTCTAGAAGCAGCGAAGATGACTCTCATGCCCCCTCCTCCTCCTCCTCCCCGGCAACCAGCGCAGCCTCTAGCAGACGAAGAGAAGAGCGGCGGGAGCGAAGGCGGCGTAAAAAACACAGCTCTAAGCACCGCGATGGTGGCAGTAGCCAGGGGAGTGATGAGGCCGCCTCGGAGCAGTACACTGGTGGAGGGGATGTACAGCGGGTGGCCAGAATAGCGGCTGCAGCTGGGGCCGCGGCTGCCATTGCTGCCACTGACAACGAGGGAAAGGGAAGGCGCAGGCACCGGAGATCTCGGAAGGAGGCGCCCGATGAGGGCACTCACAGGCATTGGAGTTCAAGGCCACGCCACAGCAGGTATGTGTGCATGTATTTGAAGTCCAGGGGTAGCAGCGGGTAGCGAGGATAGGAGCGGCAGCTGGGGCGGTGACTGCCCTAGCTGCCACTGGCAATGAGGGAAAGGGAAGGCGCAGGCATCGGAGGCCTTGGAAGGAGGTGCCCGATGAGGGCACTCACAGGTACAGGAGCTTGAGGCCACGCCACAGCAGGTATGTACGTATTTGTAGTCCAGGGGTAGCATCGGGTGGCGAGGATAGGGGCGGTGGCTGGGGAGGCGGCTGCCCTTGCTGCTACTGACGACGAGGGAAAGGGGGCCCGTCGGTAAAACAATTACCGGTATTTGGGGTTCAGTTCATCAATGCTTTTTTTTTTAAGCACTTCCTATCACGGTTGGGCAAGTAGCCTTTAGCCTTTTTGGCCTACCCCTGGACTGTAACATAACATAACATAACATAATTACATAACATAACATAACATTAAATAACATAATATAATATAATATAATGTAACATAATTACGTAACATACCATACCATATGGTTCCATCCAATAATTTGGCTGCTCGCCGTAGATCAAAGAGAGAAGTGGCCTAATGGACGAGCAAGAGTGGTCTTTAATTGAGTGGTGTGTATTTGAGTGGTTTATATTTAACGCGTATTTAATTGTTTTTCTTTGTTATTTGAGTGTTTAGGGTTTAGGGCTTAGGGCTTGGGTTAAGGGAATAAAAAGCAAGAGAACAACCTGTTCTGAACAGGCATTGGTTTGTCGCCATTGCAATCATGGTGGATCATCTGCATAGTTTAAATATTTAGTTTAAATATTTCACACCTGAGCCATCTGTTATATCTCAACTATGTGTCATACCTCAACGATGTGTCATACCTCAACTATGAGCCATACATCAACTACGTGTCGTACCTCAAATACCGGTATGCACCATCTCTGAACTATGTGTCATATCTCAACTATGTGCCATATCTCAACTACCGGTATCTGTCATCCCTGAGCCATTTGTTATACCTCGGGGGGGGGGGGGGGGGGGGATCATCATGAAACCACCAACATCAACCCACCAAACCAAACCAAACCAAACCAAACCAAACCTACCAAAGCTACCAAACACACACACATACACACACACAAAAACCCAACAAACCTACAAAACCAAACCAAACACACAAACACACACACACAAAAAAAAAACCAGCAAACCCATCCATCTGGCAGGGGCACTGGCAAGGTTCAACGCAGCCCATCCCCTGGGACCAAGCAAGAGGCCCAGCGGCAGCGGCGGAGTGAGAGGGACCCCAGGCGAAAGCCCAAGCCAAGCCAAGCACCAAAGGAGAGGCGGGATGCCCTGGTGTACAGCAGTGCCTCCACAGACACAGAGGTCACGACTCCGAGCTCGCACTCAAGCTCCTCTGAAAGCGAGAGCGACAAGAGATATCGGTTGAATATAATCCGGGACCGACGTGAGAAGGAGGCGGCCGAGGCGGCCGAACGTGGCGCGGCCCAGGAGGAGCTGCACAGCCTCCACAGCTTCAAGAGTGAGAAGAGTGAGAAGAGTGAGAAGAGTGGCAGAAGTGTGAGGAGCCACACCTCAGAGAAGCAGCCCTCGCTGACTGCTTCTAAGCCTACCTCAAAGCCTGCCTCAAAGCCTGCCTCGAAGGCTGGGTCAAAAGCTGTATCCAAGGAAGGCTCTGAGCATGGATCCAGGGCTCTGTCAAGGGCTGGGTCAAGGGAGGAATCTAAGGCTGTATCCAAGATAGGCACTGATCATGGATCCAAGCCTGTGTCCAAGGCTGGACCAAGGGAGGAATCTAAGTCTGTATCCAAGATAGGCTCTGATCACGGATCCAGGCCTGGGCCAAAGGTGGGCTCTGTGGAGGGATCAAAGGCTGGATCAAAAACTGGGTCTAAGACGGGCTCTGTGGCAGGTGGAGGGTCGGGCACTGCCACTACCAAGTTGAATGGGTCTGGAAGCATGCATGAGAGGGCTGAGAGGGGGATTTCCAGAGCCCCTTCTCTGGCGAAGTCCCACTCATGAGGGTCCACTCAAAAGGGGGCTGTGCCCAGTAGGAGAGACTCCATCTCATCTGACTCTAGCTGAGTCCCATTGGAGAGGGTCCTAAGAGGGGGCTGCGCCCAGTAGTTGCGTCTCCATCTCATTTGGCTCTAGCTGAGTCCCACTGGAAAGGGTCCCAAGAGGGGGCTGCGCCCAGTAGAGGGGTGACTCGAACTGCTTACACATTTGGGTGTTGCAGTTATCAAAAACGTGTTTTGTGTATCACAGGGATATTTTGATTCATATGCCCTAGCTGCACATGTGTGTTTCATACATTTGGGGGGTATAAACTTGAACTTGAACTTGTATACATTTGTTAGGTACAGGGTACTACATTTTGTCAAATTGGCCAGCGCTTTGTAGTGCAAAAACTGCGCGCTGCGCCCACACAGAGGAAAAACTGTGTGAAACGCGCCTTGGGACTCAAAAAGCGTGTGCAAAATTGCGCTACCGCGCGCGCTTTGTAGTACCCTGGTTAGGTATAAAGATTCATATTTTTAGTTACCCCTATTCAGTTGCTGTGTTTCATGCATTGCTGATACAATAAGATTCGTGCAAGTATGCATGTTCATACCTGATTTTTTTTTTTTTTTTTTAGTTGTGAAAGGATTTTCACCCCAGGAGGTGGGTCTCCCGACACAAACCAGCGACACGGAGGATTCAGTTCGAATGGTGGTGCCACTCCTACAATATGCAAAGTAGGCGCACTTAGGGTTGGTGAGAGATACCAACCCACGACCAAACGAACATTCACCACTACCACTGTTGACCACGGCAGACAAGCTCCCTGCCATGGTCGTTAGAGGCGGAATCAAGGAGACATAACTAGAGAACCACCCGAGGGCAGAAATCCGACAGTACTTCCCTACAAGGTTTGCTTAGGGCCAGGACGCCAAAATACTGAGGAATCGAACCTCACCACCCCCTTCCTACTCTTGCAAGTAGGGTCGATACAGCAAGGGTACTGTAGATCACAAGGGATGTAGAACACACCACATTTGTAACTCAGCCTGCGTGTCCTGCGATCTAACGCCGCCCCCTAACCGCTAAGGTAAACCTCGGCAAGATAGGAAAAGAGCAATCTCCCGTGGAACTGTGGTCTGGGCGATTTTCACGCCCAGACCGGTCTATCTAGGCGAATTTCACGCCCAGACCAGGGTGGTGGTGGTGGTATGGGGGTGGGGTGTGTGTTGTGGAGGTATGGGTGGGTGGTAAGCTGTAAGGAGGGGTGTGTTGTGGTGGTAGGGGGGAGAGTGTGCGGTTATGTGTGTGGTGGTGGGGGAGTGAGTGTGGGTTAGGTGGTGAAGAGGAAAGGTGTGAGTGTGTGTGTGTTAGGAGGGGGTGATTTACTGGCCCAGACCGGTCTAGGCGACTTGCACGCCCTAGCCAATGTTGTGGTGGTGGGGTGGGGGTGAGGGGTGCAATGTGAAGGTTGGTGGTGGTTTGTAGAAAGAACGTGCTGTGATATGGGGGTGAGTGTGGGGTTATGGGCGGTGTGGTGGGGGAGTGAGATTGTGGGTATGGTGATAAAAAGGTGTGTGTGTGTGGGGGGGGGGGGGGGGGGGGGGGGGGAGTGTTTGGCTGTGTGAGGTTGAAGAGGTGTGATAGAGGGGGAAAGTGTGTGTAGGTGGACCCGTTAGGCTGTGGGCAAGGAATAAGGGTGGAGAAAAGAAGAAGTTGAAAAGAAACTTTGACCACAGGAGGAAGCATACCTAAGCATACCTTAGATGGTCTAAATAGGAGGTGCCGGGAAAAGGGGGTGAAGGAGTAGAGCAGAAAAATCAATTCAACGGGAGCGAGGTACGAGCTCCACGGCAATCACTTCTTCAGGCGTGATTGCGGAAATTTCGCAAATCCTGAAGAGGGTGTGGGGGGATTGATGTGCGAATAATTGTGTAGACTGACAGCGCCGCGGTACAATGATGAGGGGTCCAGGCCAGGTCCACTGCGTTCCAGCGTTCACTGCGAGGGATGGGGAGTAAGGAGTTGCGAGAAATGAGGGAGACAAGGTCTGGTGGCCGGCGTTTAATGAGCCTGAAAACCAGTACAGACTGACAGCGCCGCGGTACAATGATGAGGGGTCCAGGCCAGGTCCACTGCGTTCCAGCGTTCACTGCGAGGGATGGGGAGTAAGGAGTTGCGAGAAAATGATGTGATGTCATTGATGTGATGTGATGTCATTGATGTGTTTATTGTATTTTATACATTGCTGAGATGCCAAGATCCATATACCCATATGAGATGATGATTTAATTGTGTTGTATAATTAAATTAGCGCTGTAGTACGAATCCAGGGCCCCAATCAATAAAACGATTGTTTGGGGTTCAGTTCATCGTTTTTTTTCTTTTTAGCTCTTCCTGTTACGGGTGGGCAAGTCCCTTTATATGTACAGAAATATCTTTAAAAAGGGTGCAATGTCGATATCGT
Organism: Chlamydomonas sp. ICE-L; assembly: GCA_013435795.1. NCBI lineage: Eukaryota > Viridiplantae > Chlorophyta > Chlorophyceae > Chlamydomonadales > Chlamydomonadaceae > Chlamydomonas > Chlamydomonas sp. ICE-L. The sequence continues at coordinate 91,568 of JACBWV010000922.1, forward strand.
CGAAGCCATGTAAAATTTTCTTGAACTAGAACTTAAACTTGAACTTGGTTACATAGCTTCAGCCAGCAATTTGGCTGCTCGCCGTCTTTTGAAATTTGAAATTTGTATTTTAAATTTGTCACCATGCTGGCGGAGACTAATGAATCAATAAATGGTACGCCTTATGACTAGGTGTGAGGTTGAGTGGGCCAGCCCGTTTGCTTGCACTTGCACCAACCACCAATGAAATATCATGACCAAAACTGACTTGGACTTGCTCCTGGGTTTCGCACGTGGGGAACTAGGAATTGCAAAACAGTGAGCACTGAGGAGCCCAGAAGTCCCGAAGGCTGCATGATGTTAAGTTATCCAACAAGCCCAATAACTTGAGGGGAAGGGAACAAGGGGACAAATCACCAAGTGACAGACTGGTCTTCCAAATCAAAAACGTTTTCCGACAGCTAGGTCAAGAATCAACATCTGAGTATCTGACCAGCAAGATAGGGCTACCGACCTTAGTCGCATAAGCAGCAGTCGGTGCGCGGTGATCACCTTACTGCTAAGGCCTTACGAGAGAGGCTGCGGCAATCGCATGGTGAGCGCAGAGGTGATCAGCCGAGTAACGAACTCTGTCCCAGCTCCTACTCAAGTGCGAGCCAAATCCAATGCGACTTCGGTCGGCGGTTGCTCAGGCCATGAAGGCCCCCCCCCACCCCCACCCCCAGCCCCCCCACCCCCACCCCCCACCCCACCCCCCACCCCGAAGACCCCCCCCCCTAGGGGGCTTGGTGATCGAAGTGCTCAACTGACCACCAACCAACTCTGGCTTAGCTCCCACTCGAATTCTAACCGAATTCAAACCGATTCTGGGTCATCGGGGGAGAAAATCCCGAGGCTCCCCCATGCTGCAGCGGGCTGCAGGCAGGTTGATCACTCGCTGAGAGCTCGCCCAACAAAAACGGCAGCTTCCACATCCGCATTTAGATACGCGTACGCCCCCGCGTACGCCCCAACATATGCACAAGCCCCACATACGCACATGACTATAAAAGCAGCAGCGGAAGGAATCATTAATAGTCTCCCCTGCACCCAATCGCTCCACGCGTCGCGTTATAAAGCTACTCCCTGTTCCGCAATCCTTGCCTACAACCTGCAACTAAGCAACTCGCGCTTCCTCTCCTTTCCCCCTCTGACTCCCCTACTCCAGCCTAGGGCGCGCAGAGCTTAGGCCCATGGCGCCACTTTTATGTAAGGGCAACGACGCTTTCGGCGAATTTGATCTTCCATACTGCATCATAGCAAGAGTACTTGGGCTCAACTTTAATTGCATCTTCTCAGACAGCTCCATGTCTAAGGCCAGGCTCGGTAGTGGAGCGAGATCGGAACTCGGGTCAGAGCCAGGCTGGTGATATATTCCCGGTGTGCGACGTTCAAATGGTTAAGTCATCGGACCAAGTTGCAAGCTTTGTCTAGGTAGCCACAAAGCATACTTGGGGGATGCATAGGGTACACCTACATGTAGGGGGGAAGGTCTAGCTAGGCCTCATGGGGACCATGAGCACTCCCCACATAGGCAAGCCTTAATGGGGGTGCCTAGGCAGTGTCATGTGGCATATATCTGCAAGTACATGGCACATGTTGCACACCTTGCAGCTCTACCTCCTATGGATGTGTACTCCATGTATTCCCCAAACAGGCCGCATGGGCACCCAACCATAGCTTGCAACTTGGTCCGTTCACTTGTACGTTTTTAAGTTCCACCCTTGGTTTGTGTGTGTAACGTGAATAGCCTATTTACATCAAATTTGAGGCATGGGAATACAAGGAGAACCCAGCAAAAGGATGGCCATGCACCACATCATTAAATTACTTGTAAAAAGGCCCAACTGCAGCCCATACACAATGTGATGAATCCATCTTCACATGAAATATACAAAAATAAACATACATGGGCTTAAACTTTGGGGACCCTAGCCTAATGACGATGCTGCTACTTATGATGATGATGAAGTTTGCACTTTTCCCCCTCACCAGCTTGGCGATGATAATGTTATTTGTACTTGTTATCTATTGGACTCCAGATGTGCCCGTGGCATTGTCGACATGCATGATACCCCCTGGCAGCGAGACCTCAATCGACAAAGTGCTGGCAAGCCTCGACAGTGTCAAGGCTGAATTGGGCAAGCCGAGCCTTGGAGTAAAGCCAAGCAAGGTAGCTTGGCTGAACGAGGCGCTCGATACCCTGGCGTTCATCCTGCTCGAGGTAAGGGCACATGCAGCGTTGCGTGGCATCGAATCATGCTCTATCATGCTCACTTACAGCCAGTGTAACAGCTTAGACCTTCCATCATCATCACCACCACCAACACCACCATTGCCATCAGCATCGTCACCATCATCACCATTACCATCACCATCATTACCATCATCACCAAGGCACCATTATTATTCAAACAAAGCAATGCCCAGCACTTCATCAACCTCCTCTTCCTTGTCCCCTCTGCAGGCTAGCCTGTACACAGGTATGGAGCCCCCCGCTAGCAAGGCCTCAATGGACTTCAACATCCAGGAAGTGCTGGCAAGCCTCGACTCTGTCCAGGCTGAATTGCTCAATGCAAGCCGCGGAGTTAACCCAACCTTGGATAAGGACAAGGTATCTGAGCTGAACGAGGAGCTCGATACCCTGGCGTTCACCCTGGTCGAGGTAAGGGCACATACAGTGTTGCATGGCATCGACTCATGCTCTATCATGCTCACTTACAGCCAGTGTAGCAGCCTAGACCATCCATCATCACCACCATCACCACCACCACCATCACCATCATCCAACCAACACAATGTCCAACACGTTATCAACCTCCTCTCCCCTGTCTCCTCTGCAGGCCACCCTATACACTTTGGAGCCCCCAGGTAGCAAGACCTCCATGGATCAGCACATCCAGGAAGTGCTGGGAAGCCTCGACTCTGTCAAGGCTGAATTACTGAAGGGAGTGGCAGCAAGCCTGCGCATGGAATCCACCTCTTCTTCCACCGCTCACCCTACCGCCCTCTCCTCCCCCCCCTCCAACTTCTCCTCCTCCCCTCCCTCCCCCCCCTCCCTGCCCTCCTCCTACCTCTGTGTCTCCACCTCCTTCCAATCCTCCTCCATCTCCACCTCCTACTCCCGCTCCTCCCGCTCCTTCTCCCCCTGCTCCCTCTTCGACCAGCCCAAGGTGATGAGGCTATGCGTTGCCTCCGCCTTGCCATGCATTGCCTGATTCACCGCAGACCAAGTGGGGAGGTTGAGGGCATCCTTTCCCAACAATCAGTCAGACCTAGGACCTCATCCAGCCATGGAGATGCTGATGCCATACGTTGCCTTCTCTATGGAGCCATGCATTATCACTGTAGCACGAGCTCAGGGCCCCCGTCGGTAAAAAGATTGCTTGGGGTTCAGTTCATCAGCGCCTTATTCGTTTTAGCCCTTCCTGTCACGGTTGGGTTAGTTCATATTTGGCTAACCCCTGGGTTGCAACAACATACATACATTAAGCCAGTGGCATTCCCCAACAAGAAGCAGGTGGAGGCGATCAGCGCAAAATGCTGCTTGAGTAAGACACCTGCTTGGGCAACTGCATTGATTTTGTTGAAGCCCCACCTGTCACGGTTGGGCAAGTCCCTTTAGCCTATTTGGCTAACCCCTAGACTGTGACAACATACATACACTAAGCCAAGCCAGTGGCATTCCCCAACAAGTAGCAGGTGGAGGCGATCAGCGCAAGCAAGACACCGGCTTGGACAACTTCATTGATTGTGCCATGAGAACTCTTTTCTCAGTTGCTCATGGCCAGCTCAATTAAGCCAAGCAAACAAATAGCAGTGCGTTGACCGCATCATGCGAACTCTTTTCTCAGTCGCAAGTCGTGGCTTAAAAACCATGCAGTCGCTCATGGCTAGCTCAATCAAGCCAAGCCATGAGTTCAGTGGCCAGCTCATGGCCAGCTCAATCAAGCCAAGCCATGGTTCAGTGGCCAGCTCATGGCCAGCTCAATCAAGCCAAGCCATGAGTTCAGTGGCCAGCTCATGGTCAGCTCAATCAAGCCAAGCCATGAGTTCAGTGGCCAGCTCATGGCCAGCTCAATCAAGCCAAGCCATGAGTTCAGTGGCCAGCTCATGGCCAGCTCAATCAAGCCAAGCCATGATTTCAGTGGCCAGCTCATGGCCAGCTCAATCAAGCCAAGCCATGAGTTCAGTGGCCAGCTCATGGCCAGCTCAATCAAGCCAAGCCATGATTTCAGTGGCCAGCTCATGGCCAGCTCAATCAAGCCAAGCCATGAGTTCAGTGGCCAGCTCATGGCCAGCTCAATCAAGCCAAGCCATGAGTTAAGTACAGATATGTGAGGTATACCTTTTGCCAGCCTTGAATTGTGGTCAACATTGATGATATGATCGCACAATTATTTATTGCCTTATTATTTGTGTCCAGCCTTGAAATAAGGCCGTCGTTGTTGATGATGGTAACATTACCCTAGAGCCTTCTGGACTCCAAATTCGCCCGCACCTTGATGGAGTCAAGGGACTTTGAGTTTGGACTGCAGCGATTTCAGCCTTTCATATGAACTTGAACTTGGTTACGTGGCTCCAGTCAACAATTCCGTATGCTACTTGAATACAGCTATATGAATGAGCGTGATCTATGTGATCTCTGTGTGCACAGTTGTGTGTGTGTGGCCTTGACACAGCCAGAATTTGAATTTGAATCGTTACTTATTTTTTCAGCCAACTCTGGGCTGCTCACTGTCTTCCAATTCCAAGTCTGCCCGTGCGATACCCACGGAAACGGAGGACTCTGTGAGCATATTACCGGATTATGCAGTTTAAACACTTGTCCAGGTCTTGAAACGAGCTAAGATAGCTCCAGGGAGGCTTGTCTTTTGCTGCTGTACATAGCATATGTACGTTACCATATGATGCACTTGAACATTTTTTAACATGCTAAATGTTAAAGAGTTGGCATGATGAAGATATCTGACACATTTATCAGTGGACTTATAATATATTCTTTAGTAACAATCATGTCTTGTAGAATGAAGCTAAATGATCTGTATACAACGAAATCTGGGCCCCCGTTGTTTACGGCTTGTTTGGGGCAGTTCACCAGTGCGTGTCTTGTATACAGCCCTTCCCACTATTACGGGTTGGGAAAGTCTAATTAGCCTATTTGGCTACGCTTTAACCGGCTAGGCTGTAAAAACTGCTGTGACTGTGGTGTCTCCAGGCTGCTATCTTCTTATTTCCCCCATTTGTGTCTGACCTACCTAGGGCCCTTGTGTTGCTTACTCATCAACTTGACTTTTGACTTGAACATGGTTACGTGGCTCCAATCAACCAGTAGCTGCTTGCTGTAACAATTTGACTTTTGTCGAATGGAGTGAGGGGAGTGTACCAATGTGTGTTTTGCATTGAATGAAGCTCCTACGAGTTCATACTGTAATATGTCGGTCGATATCTCACACCTCAAATCAAATGAAATATACCTCGAGAATACCCTGATCGGTAAGCAGGGCAGGCACCCAGATTGCACTGCATGCTTTGCGTGCGCCCATAAGCAGAGCGATATGATTTTTGCATGCACTGAAATTTGTATTCTTTGGAATTCATCCTGATGCTCAGCACGGCATGCTTTGGTTTCTCTGCAATACACCCAGCTTCTATGTACCTTCCAGATTGATTTTTTCTCCTCTGCCATACACCCAGCTTCTAAGTACCTTCCAGATTCATATGTTTCAATGTGCACATAACACGATATGCTTTGAATTCTTTGAAGAACGATCCTTTAAATATGTATATATACCTGCTTAATAATAATGCTTTTACTGCCGAAGACGGCGAGCAGCCAAATTGCTGCCTGGAGCCATGCTACAAATTCCAAGTATATTTAGAGAAATATCGTTACAAAAGGGCACAATGCCGAGATCATCGAAGCAATGTAAATTTGTCACCATGCTGGCGGGGGCTAATGAATCAATAAATAGTACGCCTTATTACGAGGCGTTTGGTTGAGGGCGCAGGCCCATTTCCTTGCATTTGGGCCAACCAGCAATGAAATATCATGACCAAAACGCAATGAAATATAATGACCAAAACTGACTCGGAATCGCTCCCGGGTATTGCATGGGGGGGACCAGGAATTGCAAGACAGTGAGCACTGAGGAGCCCAGAAGTCCCGAAGGCTACATGATGTTTAGTTGCCCAACAGGGTTTCCTTGAAGGGGAGGGAACCAGGGGCATTCAAAACTTTACGTTTCACGTCTCAAACTCTGATTTTTGAAGGTCTCTTTAGGCTCATGAGATGTAGATATAGGTTCATGAAACCTGATGAAACGTAGATTTTTGCTTATGAAACGTAGCTTGTGAGGCACCCTGGGGGGAACCAATGCCGTTACGTAGTCCCATGGTGCACCATGTAGCCTTCGGGATGCTTCGCACCTTCAAGGGCCCCGGTCAAGGCTGTTGAACTTATGTGCAACCGACACGAAGCCTGACACGCCAGGCAACTCGAGCCAACGAACTGTTTCGTGACTAACTGGCTTCGGTCCGCTCCATTCCGCTGCCACCTGTCGTTCCTTTGCCAACACTCTCCGCCAATTTCCGCGTCGCTTGCAATTCGAAGCCCCCAGCCCTGCAGGGGGCTTGGTGATCGAAGTGGTCAACTGACCACCAACCGACTCTGGGTCAGTTCCTACTCGAATTCGAACCGAATTCGAACCGATTCTGGTTGATCACTCGCTGAGAGCTCCCCCATCAAAAACGGCAGCTTCCACATCCGCATTTAGATACGCGAACGCCCCCGCGTACGCCCAACATATGCCTACGCCCAACATACGCACATGACTATAAAAGCAGCAGCGGGAAGGAATCATTTGTTATCTCCCCTGCACCCAATCGCTCAACGCGTCGCGTTATAAAGCTACTCCCTGTTCCGCAATCCTTGCCAACAATCTGCAACCTGCAACCTGCAACTAAGCAACTCGCGCTTCCTCTCCTTTCACCCTCTGACGCCCCCAACCCAGCCTGATGACGATGCTGCTGCTGCTGCTGATGATGATGATGTTTGCACTTTTCCCCCTCACCAGCTTGGCGATGATAATGGTTTTTGTGCTGATCATATACTGGACTCCAAATGAGCCCGCGGCATTGTCGACATGCATGATGCCCCCTGGCAGCGAGACCTCAATCGACAAAGTGCTGGCAAGCCTCGACAGTGTCAAGGCTGAACTACTCAAGGCGAGCCTTGGAGTAAAGCCAAGCAAAGCAGCTTGGCTGAACGAGGCGCTCGATACCCTGGCGTTCACCCTGCTCGAGGTAAGGGCACGTGCAGCATTGCGTGGCATCGAATCATGCTCTATCATGCTCACTTACAGCCAGTGTAACAGCCTAGACCATCCATCACCACCTCCACCATCAACACCAGAACACCACCTCTACCATAACCATCATCATCACAACCACCACCACGGCACCACCATCATGCAGACAAAGCAATGCCCAGCACTTCATCAGCCTCCTCTTTCTTGTCCCCTCTGCAGGCTAGCCTGTACACAGGTATGGAGCCCCCCGCTAGCAAGGCCTCAATGGACTTCAACATCCAGGAAGTGCTGGCAAGCCTCGATTCTGTCAAGGCTGAATTGTTCAATGCAAGCCGCGGAGTTAACCCAACCTTGGATAAGGACAAAGTATCTGAGCTGAACGAGGAGCTCGATACCCTGGCGTTCACCCTGGTCGAGGTAAGGGCACATGCAGCGTTGTGTTGCATTGAATCATGCTCTATCATGCTCACTTACACCCAGTGTAATAGCCTAGACCTTCCATCATCATCATCACCACCATCAAAACCACCACCATCACCATCATCCAACCAACACAATGTCCAACACGTTATCACCCTCCTCTCCCCTGTCTCCTCTGCAGGCCACCCTATACACTTTGGAGCCCCCAGGTAGCAAGACCTCCATGGATCAGCACATCCAGGAAGTGCTAGCAAGCCTCGGCTCTGTCAAGGCTGACTTACTTAAGGGAGTGGCAGCAAGCCTGCGCATGGACTCCACCACCCCTTCCACCGCCCTCTCCCCCCCCCCCCCCCTCCAACTTCTCCTCCTCCCCTCCCTCCCTCTCCCCCTCCTCCCTCTCCCCTACTCCCTCTCCCCCTCCTCCCTCTCCCCCTCCACCTCTTCCCAATCCTCCTCCCTCTCCACCTCCTACTTTCGCTCCTCCCGCTCCTTCTCCCCCTGCTCCCTCTTGACCAGCCCAAGGTGATCAGGCTATTCGTTGCCTCCGCCTTGCCATGCATTGCCTGATTCACCGCAGACCAAGTGAGGAGGTTGAGGGCATCCTTTCCCAACTATCAGTCAGATCTAGGACCTGATCCAGCCATGGAGATGCTGATGCCATACGTTGCCTTCTCTATGGAACCATACATTATCACTGTAGCACGAGCTCAGGGCCCCCATAAGTTAAACGATTGCTTGGGGTTCAGTTCATCAGCGCCTTATTCGTTTTAGCCCCTCCTGTCACGGTTGGGCAAGTCCCTATTTGGCTAACCCCTGGACTGCAACAACATACATACATTGAGCCAGTGGCATGCCCCAAGAAGAAGCAGGTGGAGGCGATCAGCGCAAACACCTGCTTGAGTAAGACACCTGCTTGGGCAACTGCATTGATTGTGACATGCCAACTCTGTTCTCAGTTGCTCATGGCCAGCTATATCAAGCCAAGCCAACAAATAGCAGTACATATAGCGTCATGGGAAGTCTTTTCTCAGTCACAATCAAGCCAAGCCATGAGTATGGTACAGATATTATATTGATTGTGTCATGCGAGCTCTTTTCTCAGTCGCAAGTCGTGGCTAAAAACCCATGCAGTCGCTCATGGCTAGCTCAATCAAGCCAAGCCATGAGTTCAGTGGCCAGCTCATGGCCAGCTCAATCAAGCCAAGCCATGAGTTCAGTGGCCAGCTCATGGCCAGCTCAATCAAGCCAAGCCATGAGTTCAGTACAGATATGAGGTGTCAATGTCCATCGTGCCAGCCTTGAATTGTGGTCAACATTGATGTTACGATTGCAGAATCCTTTATTGCCTTATTATTTTTGTCCAGCCTTGAAATGAGGCCATCCTTGATGATGATAATAACATTATCCTTGAGCCTTAATGGACTCCAAATTTGCCCGCACCTTGATGGAGTCAGGGGACTTTGAGATTGGACTGCAGCGATTTCAGCCTTTCGTATAAACTTGAACTTGGTTACATGGCTCCAGTCAGCAATTCCATATGCTACTTGAATACAGCTATATGAATGAGCGTGATCTATGTGATCTTGTTGTGCACACTTGTTGTGTGTGTGTGGCCTTGCAACGAGCTAGAATTTGATTTTTTATTGCTACATATTTTTTCAGCCAACTCTGGGCTGCCCACCGTCCTCCAATTCCAAGTCCCCTGTGCGATACCCACGGAAACAAGGGACTCGGGGAGCACATTAGCGGGTTTGGCAGTTTAAAGACTTGTCCAGGTCTTAAAACGAGCTAAGATAGCTCCAGGGAGGCTTGTGTTTTGCTGCTGTACCTAGCATTTGTACGATACCATATGATCCATTTGAACAGGGCAGATTACCAGTGCTTGTCTTGTATACAGCCCTTCCCACTATTGAGGTTGGGGAAGTCTAATTAGCCTACTTGGCTACGCCGTCACCGGCTAGGCTGTAAAAACTGTTGTGACTGTTGCTGCTATCTTCTTACACTCCGTTTTCTTGGAAGCAAGTTCACCGCCTCCTTTCTGCGTCAGCAACTGCAAGCATGCGTACCCGTGTAATGATAACGCCTTGTGGGGCGTGTTATTAAGGGAACTTGTCGTACGCGGACAGAGAACGGTTTACCACCTCGACTGAAAAAGCTACCATCGCGGTTGAGAACGCCCTGCAACGCTTAGGGTGACTGTAGGGGGAATCGACCCCCCGACCCTGCTTTGTTTCAGCAATTTGGTGGTGCGTCAACAACTGCAAGCATGCGTGCCCATGTATTTCTTGTTCTGTAGATGTCACTGCAGACTCAACTTGTTAAAGAGGTAGAAGATAACAAATTAACAATAAAACGCAGCAGTGCGATTGATATAGAGATGAGATCTGTATTGCACAGTACTACATCGCGGCGCGTAGGCGATTTTTATATTTTTAGATAGCTGGCTTCGACGCCTGGCGGCAGACGACACGGGCCCTTGATAGGACTTAGACTTTGCGTACTTTCCCTTCTCTATAGATGACATGTATGTATGTATGTATGTTGCAGTCCAGGTGTAGGCCAAATAGGCTAAAGGGACTTGCCCAACCGTTAGGAAGAGCTTGAAAAGAAAAAGCACTGATGAACTGAACCCCAAACAATCGTTTAATCGACGGGGGCCCCGAGTTTTTTGCTACGGTGATAATTTAATAAGTTCATATACACTTACACAAAAACTCAGCCCCCTTGTAGTTATTGACAACTAAATCAGGCTCGGTCCAGCTCGATCACTAATTTATACAACACACTTTCCTCTCCGCAGCTCTGAAATTCAATTCAATTCTTCAAGTACAATAAAAGCCTCTCAAATTATCGAGTATCTAAACACAACACAGCAGTGCGCTCGGTAGGGGGAACCTAAACCCACTTAACTAAACCCACAAACACCCAAAATCCAAAACCCGCCTAGACCCTTAACCTTTGACTAAAAACCTAGACGACTAAACTCCCTAATCCCCCTAAACTTAAGTGGGGGCTAACTTCCCCCCCCCCAGCACGCTCCCCCCAAGAAGTCGGCAAGCAGCCTTATAGATGTATGTATTGTTATACTCTAGGCAGGAGGAGAAAAAAAGGAAACCCTACCCCATGCCAAGAAAACCTAAGGAAGGCTACCCCCCCCCCCCCCCCCACCCTCTCCCCCCAAATAGGAATAAGAGGCATGCCTTGGAATTATATGTGGATTCTGGGTCTATGCACAGCGCACACAATGGCATCCCCAAGAAGTCGACGAGCAGATGTTTGCATTTTTATAGTATGGGGGTAGCCAACTTTTTCAGTCTAGCCAGTTACTTTGTGTTGGTGCTCCCAAACCGGGGTGAAACCCCCCCGCGGTACGGAGCAATGGCATAATGTGGCCAACGGTGCTTGCATCGGCGGTGAACCTTTTCAATGTGGTGGTCCTACGGTCCGGCTTACGCTATGGTGTCCTTAACTTCACGTCCTGTGAGTAACTGTATTACACGGATGTAACTATTTCAATAGCCAACTAGGAGAAAGGGACTTGCCCAACCTTAAAAACAAGAAACGCAGTTTAAAAAAATACAAAAACAAGCCTTGGTGGGTACTTGTTGAACTGCCTTGGCTACGACTCTACGAAGCAAACAGCGTCCCACAACTATTCTTACATCAGGGTACTACATTTTTCAAATTGGGCAGCGCTTAAAGCGCACTAACGTCAAATTGGCCAGGGCTTTGTAGTGCAAAAAGCGCAAAAACTGTGCGCTGCGCACGCAGGGGGTTGAAAAAACTGCGCTAACCAGTGGGGCTCATAAAGCGTGCGCGAAATAGTAGTACCCCTTGTAGTACCCTACCTTACATGATTCGCACAATTAAATGATCATCCCATGTGGGATGACGATTTAATTATAATTGTATAATTGAATGATCACTGTAGCACGAAGTCCGGGTCCCCGTCGGCAAAACGATCGTTTGGTGTTCAGTTCATCAATGCCTTTTCTTTTTAGCCCTTACTGTCACGGTTGGGCAATTCCCTTCAGACTATTTGGTCTACCCCTGGACTGTAACATACATACATGATTACTCATCAATTCATCGTTATATGCAACTTATCACACCTACTCTTAGTCCTCATTAGCTACTCAGCTACTCCCTGATAGAGCCCTGCGGCTAGACAGAGCCTTGGGCAGTAAGTGGCTGCCCAGCTCCACCGGCAGGCGGTGCTTGTGAAGTGGACCCTAGTGCTGTGATAATCAGCTACTCAGCTACTTTCTGATAGAGCCCTGCGGCTTGGCAGAGCCTTGGACAGTAAGTGGCTGCCCAGCTCCACCGGCAGGCGGTGCTTGTGAAGTGGACCCTAGTGCTGTGCTACTCAGCTACTTTCTGATAGAGCCCTGCGGCTTGGCAGAGCCTTGGACAGTAAGTAGCTGCCCAGCTCCACCGGCAGGCGGTGCTTGTGAAGTGGACCCTAGTGCTGTGCTACTCAGCTACTCAGCTACTTTCTGATAGAGCCCTGCGGCTTGGCAGAGCCTTGGACAGTGAGTGGCTGCCCAGCTCCACCGGCAGGCGGTGCTTGTGAAGTGGACTTCAGTGCTGTGATAATCAGCTACTCAGCTACTTCCTGATAGAGCCCTGGGGCTTGAAAGAGCCTTGGCCAGCTCCACCAGCAGGCTGTGATTGTGTAGCGGCACCTGCCGCTTGAGGTTGTGCTGCTGGCGGTGCCATACCAGCCGGGTACTGCTGAGGTGGAGGGTACATTGTTTGGGGGCCGTACCCTCCGTACATCATGGGCTGCTGACCTGGCATGGCTCCCATGGGCATGCCCCCCATACCTCCCATGGGCATGCCACCCATGCCTCCCATAGGCATCATGCCGCCCATAGGCATCATCGGAGGTTGCATGGACATAGGCTGCATCATAGAAGGGCCCAGGGGACCCTGAGGCATTTGGGGGGCGTCTGGGTCCACGTCTTTCTTCTTCTTCTTTTTCTTCTTCTCCTCGTCAGGCCTTGGCCTTGCAACGGTCTCATCCTCGCCCCCGTACTCATCGCTGTCGTCATCTTTCTTCATCTTCACGCCTCCAATCTGTTGGGTGTGGGAGTGTGTGTGTGGGGGGGGGGAGGGGGGGGGGAGTATGTGTGTGTGTGTGTGTGGTGGTGGTGGTGGTGGAGTGTGTTTGTATTTGACTGTCTGTGTGTGGCTCAATACAAATTACATGAGCGCATACAAATAGCATGATCGCATTCCAATCATGGAAGTGCTTACTAATTGCACACCAATTATGGAAGTGCTTACTAATTGCACACCAATCATGGAAGTGCTTACTAATTGCACACCAATCATGGAAGTGCTTACTTATTGCACACCAATCATGGAAGTGCTTACTAATTGCACACCAATCATGGAAGTGCTTACTAATTGCACACCAATCATGGAAGTGCTTACTAATTGCATGCGTTGGATAGGTGGTTGGCCCCAGTGCAAGCAAACGGGCTGGCCCCCTCAACCTCGTCATAAGGCTTACTATTTACTGTGTGAGTGCATACTGAGCATATGCGTACTGTATTTTTATTGTGCACAACGCGTCGCAAATTTAGTGACTCTGTGCGACCCCAGTGCTGCCCCACAAACCCCGCAAGGCGCGAAGCCTCGGGGGTTCGGGGGGGCATTTCTGACTAGTTTGGCCAGACC